>RSEH01000102.1:0-153443 GCA_006503475.1 Stentor roeselii
TAAACTGCTCTAGAATGTCCACAGTACAAATTTTGAAAGCATTTCTTTTGAATGTCCCATAAAACAAGAGTCTTATCAAAAGATCCAGAAACTGCAATTGCTCCGTCCTTAGAAATTACTATGCACCAAACATCCGATTTATGGTGGAGAAGGCAAGCTACTTGACTTTTCGTCTGAATGTCCCAGACCCTCACAGAAGTGTCCTCCGAGCCAGTGACAAGAGTCCGTCCATCACTGGAAATCGCAAGACATATGAATCCTCCGTTGTGACTTTGAAGGAATTTGTTGTATCTGGATCGCTTCTCCTCTACAGGATCATTGATGAAAGAATAGAGCTGTTGAGAATATTCTTGCAAAGCAGTTTGGTTTAAATGATTCAAGTTAAGTTGATTAACGACAATATCTGTGGCAAGTATTGATGTAATTTGCTCAATCTGCGATTTTTGATAAGCTGAAATTGTGATAAGGTCGAGGTAATACTTGGTAAGAGTGTTGATTTGTTTGATAACTGAGTTGCTGCAGGTTTTAATAGTTTTGATTGTCTCCTCAGTTTGAAGATGAACTTGTTTCTTTAAAGATTTGAGAGATTGGATCCAATAATGAAGTTTTGCATCGAGCATCGATTTTTGGATTGAGTCAAGTTCTTCGAACAACGGTTCATGCTGATGCTTTGCTTTCTTTGCTAAGTGTTCACCAAAGTGGGCTTTACAAAGATAAGCATTGGAGCAGTGGCAGATGAAGAAAGCTTGAGTTGAGCAGACTTGACATTTCATTTTATTATAATCAAAGTTCTACAATTCTAAGATTTAAAATGGAAGAAAATATGAATAAGAAGTGTTTTTGGATTCTTATGAACCCCATGAACTAACTTAGCATAACCTTCCAGCCTGTTGATAACTCAGAGAGATGCCCATCCGCATGCGTTAACGAATTCGTGTAAGAAGAGATTTGAAAGAATCACCTTCAACGTGACTAACCAGCTGAAATTTGATTTTACCTATTCGCTGACTTTCTTTTTGCTAAGGCCTTGAGTCGTGTTTCGTCTAGGGCCTTGGTGACTGACTTGAGACTTCTGAGGGTTGTTTGAGATGTTTACCTTTGAAACCTCACGCTTCAGAACTTTCTGGATCCTTTTTGAAGGATCATCTTTTTCAATGAGAATAGCTGCTGGAGTCTGCGACTACTTCTTGGGCTCTCAATGACTTCAAGTGTTCTGGCAGGTATGACTGGATGTCCTCCTTTCTCAAAGACATTCATCGGCCATGAATATGTTTTTTCTTGATATTCTGAATACCTTTTATAGTACTTATATATCTTCTTTTGAAGCTTAGCTGCCTTACTGTCATCATTATCTTCAGGAATTTTGAGTATTTCTTCTCTCGCTATTCTGCTTGAACCAGATTTCTCCATTTATAGAATTAGATTTTTCAAGCCAAAATATACCTTTAATAGTTTATACTAAACTCTAATCAAAAATTATAATTATCTATCTTCTGTTTTATACTAGTTAAATACTCTTATAAATTAATAAATAAAACTTCAAGATTGTTCCAAGGGTTGGCAAACAATTCAAGAATTTACTAATTAACTCAGTTTGTCTTCTTAAATCGAATATTAATTTATGAATCCAGTTCACATTAATCTTCATTTAAATCCTCATAACAACTTTAATCTCCAAATTTCAGTAATATATTATTCTTCTAATTTAATCTATAGAGGATTTGATATTAGCATCTTTTTTCTGTTTAATCATCAATTATTATCTCACTATCGATTAGTTTACTATGATTAGCCTTTTCACCAGCATTTGAAATTTAATGAGAAACTTGAAGGACAATGTTTGATCTTTGTATTTTTGTGTGATGTTAATAACTTAGTTTTTCCTTGATTATCTACATGGTGTGTAATTTTTACCTTTTAATTAATTGGTATAAGTTTTTATTAAAATTAGAGAATTTCGTATTTCTTCAAGTTTTAGATGAATTTCTTCTAGTACTTCAACCGGAGTTTCTATCGATATTCCTCAGTTTCAATTTGTTGTTTTTTTTAATTTGAACTTTTTTGATTATATTGTATGGTGATTTATATTTTCCTTTATTAAATCTTGAGTTCACTGATTTGAATTATATATTTTATGATTTCATTTTGTTTCTATCTGCTAATAATAATTTAGGATCTTATGTTTTTCATTATATGCTTATGATATTTTAATAAGGAACTAAAATGATTAAGGTATGATTAGAATATTATATATTTAAAAAGTTTAATAAGATTTATTTAAATGTTAAATATTATTTAAATTGAGAAGTTGTTATATAGAAACGAAATAGACAATCAATTTGAAATGCATATTCCTCATTAATTAAAATTAAAAAAAAATCTATAAATATAATAAAAACTTAAAGATAAAAATAGTCATTAATAAATTCAGATGAATTTATTGTAATATATAGAAGACAATAATGATGAGATTTAGCCATAGAAAGATTATATGGTAATGAATCCAGTCAAAAGATAAAGAAAATTATACAATATAATTCATAAAAGAATTGAAATTACATCATCAACTCACTATATAAAGATCAAAACAAGAACAGAAAAAGAAAATATTATAAACAATAAAATAAATCTGATATTAAAGTTAAATGTAAAAGAATAATTAAAGATTCATCAAAGCCAGTAAGCATAAGAAACTTGAAGATAAGTATAAAAAAGTTCTGACTTATGATACTTCCACATATCTGGACTGGGATTAAAGCAATAAAACCTTTACTTTGTTTATGGATTTTAAATGAAAAACTACTTCAAAAACATAATGCCAAATATATTTCATAAATCTAAAATCTGATAATGTGTTTCCAAACATTAGTATCAGAGAAGTTGAAGTTGGAGAATTGTGGCTTAATGAAACTGCGACTAAGATCCATTCTTGCACGGGGATTGAATGGTTTGAGATCATTTCCAGAAATAGACCTCCTAAAAGAATTTTTATTTTTAGACCTGTTTCGTTAAAACTTAATGAAAACTCAGTGCTTTCGGTTTCGAGGTTTTCAGGCTTCCAGTATTCCAAGATAAACTTATCCAAAAGGTTAATGTAAACTCATCTGAGAATAGGCTTTCCGCAGGATTAGTTATGTGAAGACCTGTGTTTATACCATTAAAGTAAAGACCTCGTCCATAAACAGTGAGAGGATAAGTTAAATTAAATGCAGTATCTTGTAACAATCCAAGATTGAAACCTGAAATTTTATCAGTATAATTTAAAGCATAGTAGCTAAAGTTTGAATTGTCATAAATCTGCTAGTTAAACCTCCAAAGCTATTATTATTGGATAGTCTAAAATATAAGATTATTGATAGATAAAAATTTTTACAAAAATTGTTTATCGACTCCAAATACAGTGGTAAATCAATCTTATAAAAATAATCAAAACTTCTGTCTTTTTGATAAATAAAACTTTTTCGATATTATAATATGCAAAATCTGACGTCAGATTATAAGAAATTCAAATGTTCTTGTCAATAAAATTTCATTTTACCTCAAAACCTCACAACCCACTTAAAAAAACCTTCAATTCATCTTATCAAACTGCTCAAAACAAAACCGAAAAAAATCAAAAATAAGAAAAAAGTTATAGAAAGGTACAATTTTATAAAAGCGTCTAATTTCGATTCAGATTTCGCTTTTCTTATCAAAAACTTGATTCTCTTCTATTTTAAAAACTTTTCAATTATCAGCTCTTCAAAACAAACTTACTTTAAATTATCTCTGCAAATCAGTCAAATTTTAAAAAAACCGATAATCAAAGAAATAACAACTTTTAAACATCAAAAAGAACAAATCAAAAAACAATTCAATCAATTTTTAAAAAACAAAATCGGACAGCAGTTCACTTTACATCTCTCAGAACATATTTTAATGAGTGGGGGATACGATGGAATAGTGCGACTGTTCAACCCTCAAAATCTTGAACAGATCGCGTCTTTACACTACCATCAATCAACTATTTATGCTCTTGATATTTCTGGAAATTATGGACTCTCAGGTTCGGAAGATAAATCAATATGTTTGTGGAATATCAACAAACAAAAACTCAAAATGTCTTCAAAGGACATCAATCTACTATTTTTTCATTGAAGTTTTTAGATAATTCAAAACTTTTTGTGAGTGGCTCGGAAGATAAAGCTGTTCGAATTTGGAATTCTTTCAAAAAAACACTTGTTTTTCTGATTCATTTCAACTCTCCAGTAGCATTTGTATCAATGAGAATCAAGAATTTATTTTTGTTTGTTTCGATGGAAAAATCCAAAAGTTGACCAGTTCAAAGTCTCTATCCCGAACAAATCTTAGAGCAAAAGTCTGTCGCAGTAAACAAGCTGAAGGAATTGAGGTTCTGGTGACTGGGCATGAAGATGGATGGATTCAATTCATAAATTCAAAATCACTTTGCTTATTTTATTGTTTAAGGGCTCATAATTCTAATATTGTTTCAATCGGATTTTGTAAACACTCAAAAACTTTTGCGAGTTGTTCTGCCGATGAATCTTTAAAACTATGGAGTTCAAATACTTTTAAACTTTTGAAACTCTTTAAAGGCTTTGAAAATCCAGTAATATGTGTAGAAATAATGAGATTTTCTTGGGATGTGTGAAAATAGAAAAATGGGATATTCAGACGCGTAGAAAAATAAACAAAACAAGTTTATTCAGCTATTTCAGTTTGTCTCTTTCAATAAAACTGAATTTGATTGTTTATGGTTCCCATACAGTTTGCTTAATGAACTTAAAATCGTTGAAATATGTACACTCGAAGTCATTTAATTGCAAAGTTTTAAGTTTGCGCTTTGTTAAATCAATGATTGTATGTGGATTAGTAAGAGGTGATATTTTGTATTTAGATTGTCATTCTCTGAGGGTAAAAAGAAGGTATTTTTTTGAAAGATTGATAATTTTCTTTATTCTTCCATCAATTGATTTAAAATTCCTGGTTTATTCAACCCCAAATAAAACAAATTTTGTTGATTTGAAATCGATGAAAAGTTTACTGAGTCATAATAGTAGAATTTTGAGTTGCAAGTTTACATTATCGAGTATTGTGTTCATAGATGATGATTTTTGTCTTTGTATTGTTAAAAATTTTGAAAAATTAAGGAAAATAAATGTTATAGATTATGGATATAAATTATTTTTGTTTAAATCTGAGAAGTATGTTATGATAAAAGAAAGTAATTTGAATGTTAATTTGATAAATTTAGAAGAACCCGAAAACTGTGAACGCTTAAAAAGTTTGAAAGATGTACTGAAGAAGGTAAATAAAAGAGACTATTTGATGAAAAGGAGTGATTTGATTTTATCATCTCTTACTTCTTCAATGCTAATCAACTAAGATATTTGGTCTAATATACTTGAATATCAGTCTATATAGAATTTTTTAAAAGATCCTCAGTTTTATTAATAATCGATATAATTTCAATAACATAAAATTAGTTTCTTTGCCTTTCATTAATTCTTATAAATTTTTAATCTTATTTCATAGTTTGAATATTGGAAATTACTCAATAAGATAATTTTACGATACTATCTTAGATTTTATTATTATATAACAATTATGAATTTATATAAACTAACTAAATTAACTTAGACTATGAAACTATGAAAAGTTTATAATTAATCAAAATTATTTCAGAAAAATATTATGTATAAGCCTATATCAATGAAAGCATTCTTAATGCAATTCTTTTAATATTTTTCAATCAATTCTCTTTTTAAACTAAAATCTGTTTTATTTTACATATAAATAGCAATTTACATGAAAGCTTTTAGTAAATAATGATCTTTATGCAACATACACTCTTAAAAAGCTATTATATTCAAATAATAATTTAACAAGTATTGTATTTATTATGAACATCAAAAGATTGAAAATTTGGAAAATATTTGGAATTAAACTTATAATATTTAAAAAGTCCTTCTTTACTTAAAGTTTCCCTTAGACTAATATAATCTAAAACAATAAATCGATTCAGCTATTTGTAAGGCAGTCTCTAGTATAAATGGACACTTGCTATTACTGCACAAATCCTTATACATCAGGATGTTCCTGTATTCCACAACGCTTATGTGATATTCATAGAAGAACTCATGTTAAAAAAATCCGGGTAAGCACTACAGAATTACAGAAAGGATTCATTGACATCCTTCCATTCTTAAAATTATTCAAATCTCAAACCCTTGAATATTTTCGAATTTGGGCAAGACCCTATTCAATGCTGTTAAAAGAACTCACGCCAATAATCTCAGAGTTAATCAATACTCCAATAGTTTCATCATCAAGTATAATCTTGAGTATCGCATTCAACCAAATTTCAAAAATTGTTGCAACTCTCAATGAAAAATACGAAATTATTCTTTGGGACTACTCTAAAAACTCAAAACTCAAAGAAATAAATAAATGTAGAATGTTTAGCTTTGAACCCAACTCCGTTTATTACAAATCTAACATCGTTCTTTCAATGAAATACGAATACATAGCTTGTTGTAATGATTTCACTCTTGGAATCTGGTTTTACAATAAAAATAAAGTAGAAAGTAAAAAGTTGCCAGGATTAAGTCATCTGAAAAATATTAAAACAAATGAAGAAATTCTAACGATCACTGACCAATTTAATAGAATCAAAATTTTTTCAGCGAAAACTTTTGAATTTATCGATGAAATGAACTGTGGTATTAACGGAAGTTTAATTGAAATTTCAGAATGCAACAAAATTTATTTTTGTTCAAAACACCATCAAAAAATATTGAAAGTCTTTGATATGCCAAAATGTTACTTTTCTAAAGAAATTGATCTTAAATATAATAAAACAACTTGTTTCACATTAAGTCAAGATAATCATTATATCGGATTAGCGTATAAGAATAAAATCATTACTGTTTACATACTTCCTGATTTAACAGATTTCTTTGAATTTAAACCACATGAGTCTCAAATAGAAACTCTTACATTTATTTCCAATCCTTCAAGAATTGTATCAGGAGGGCAAGATCATTACTTGGTAATATGGGATCTCCAGACCAGAAGTTGTTTCAAGAAAATAGATCTGAAAGTTAAATGTTTTCATATTCAATCTTTCGAAGATAATCAATTGATGGTCCTTGGGTATAATAATGACATTGAGACTATTAATATTAACGATGGAAGTGTTAAAAGCTGGCTTGATGGCCATCTTGATGAGATTTCTTCTATCGCGCTTTCTAAATCTTTGAATTTTTTGGCGACTGGAGGGCATGATCATTCAATTTATATATGGAAAATTAATGATCAATCATTTGTCTCAAAAAAAAATGCGCATCAAGGTTGCATCAATTGTTTAAGTTTCTTTCAAAATGAAGAGTCACTTGCTAGCTTTGGTGGAGATTTTTTTATTAGGATATGGAATAGAACAACTTTGGAAATGATAAAATTTTTAAAGTGTGAAAATCAATTCACTCAGATATTTGCGGCTGATGATTCTTTGGTTGTTGGGAATGAAGAAGGAAAAAAAATTACTTTTTGGCAGGTTTATGATGATAAGATTAAGGATTTTGATCAGAATCAGAGTCAAGAGAATATATTTTTGGTAACTGAAAACAGACAGTATATGATTTTGATTAAAATGATGTTTTTTATTGTCTGGAAGTTAGATTTGGTAGATTAAGTAGTTAAGATTTTGTAGTTACTAGGGAATTAGCTCATTTTTTTGTATTTATATTATAATAATCAACCTAGTGAAATATATTTGTTTGATTTATGATGAACAATCAAATGAAATCACAATTTGTAAATTAGACTAGTTTAAATTTAATTTATCAAAAGAGAATAAATAAGCATCCATTAAACTAAAACAGCAAATTTTAAAATTCTATTATCAAAGTATCTAATCTATTTATATTACTTCAAGGCTTTCTATCACCAACATCTCACTGAGGATGATCCATAACAAAAACCATTAAAAAGCATTATCATAAAACCATAATATAATCTTGATTATTTTTATAAGGATCATTTGAAACCCATTCAAGCTCACAATTATCGAAATTCTGATTAGGTGAATGAAAATTTTTACTAATTAGAAAAAAGTAAGCTTCTTTCACAAATTCATTTACAAATAATTAGTCATTTTACTATAGAGTCTTAATTAATTGTGATTCGAATCAATTTTCTATTTAATGGTACTTTAGTAATATAATTTATTATACACAAATCAAACTAATCCTATAAAATTAATCAAATTAAGCTATCAAATCTTTATTTCCAATCAATTTATCGAAGTTCAGTTCTTTTCCTTTCCTAATAAACTCAAACATTTTTTCAAAAATACTACCTCGAATAATTCTCTGATAATCTGGCTTCCAGATTTCAATATTTCCTTTCCCACTATCCCTGATTTTCAGATCCATTAAAGAAACATCCAAAGATTCAAAAAACTGAGTAACCATGAAATTAGTACAAAAGCTTTTAAGGAATTCAACAACTTTAGCCTTCTGTTCATTTCGAAACAACATTAATCCATTTTCAAACAAGTATCTATAAGTAACTTTGCTCTTTCCATCAAAAGTCCACCATCCAACCTTAATTAAATCAGAGTTAATCCCATATGTTTTCAATACTTGAGTTTTATTAATCAATGCAAATTTTTGAAGCCTTAAACATTTTTTACACAAAGTCTTTTTGAGCATCGGACATCTGCTGAAATTTTTATCTTTTGGTTTCTTTTTACACGAAATGCAAATCGAGTTAAAGCAAGCCACATAACATTTTTTTAGCTCACTTTGACAAGATTCAGCCTTAAAACCATTGAAATCTTGAGCAAGCAACAATTCCCAGATTTCATTTTCCCAGGTCAGAGTGTAAAAGTTTTTGTTTACCTTGGATAGCGAGTTAATCAGGTCAAAAACGTCAAGAAATTTAAAGATTTCTATATAAAGTCTTCGATTTTTCACTTGAACTTTAAGTTTCTGTTGTAAGGGAAAATCAGGGGAATAATCTCTGTTGTCTAAAGGAAAATATTTTGCGTTCCAAGTGTCTAGCCATGAAAAGAAGATCGGCTTTGAGTCAATATCAAGGTTCATTTTTACATCTTCTATTAAAATGAATTGCTTTTGCTTAGGTTCGTAGCAGTCTAAGTGAAAATAATCAGAATTTGAAATTACTTTTTCGTGAATTATCTGGATTTCGCCTTTTTCAAACGTTTTTAAGCAATTATTACACTCGATTGAATCTGACTTGGTATTTTCGATGGTAAAACTGATTCGAAACATTTTTTTTGGAGGATGATATCCCATTTGTACTAATTATAAAGCAGATAATACTAGGATGGAAAATATATTTTAAATCTAGATCTTGAAAAAATTGAAATTCTTGTAATGTGAAATGTAGACGATTCAAATCTAATTGAATTAGAAGTCTGGATTGTATTTCAAATATCCGTGAGACAATTATAAAAAAATTAAACTATTTCCGCATCTATTCAAGGCGCTTAATTACAAAGATTACTGCGAAGACTATCATTTTTCTAAATTTTCTTAGAATCCAAATTTCCATAAATAATTTTAACTAATTTCCCTAACTAAAACTTAATTACCTGAAGCTTCTCTATTTTCTAACAAATCATTAACATCATTTCTAGATTTGTTAACTATCAAATCTTCTCCAGATACATCTTCACTTTTATCAGCAATAATTTCATTTCTAATATCAGGTATTTCTGGAATATTCGAAACAATTGTATTTTTTCTACTTCTAATAAATTTTTTTAAAAGTTTTTCGAAAAAGCCCATAATGAATCCAATAATTCCATAAATTCCTGAAATTGCACCAATTATAGCAGAACCAAAAATGAAAAGGTCCTGTTTTTTGGTTCTCTCAGTAACGAGCATACTGGGGTTGATTTCCATCAAAACCTTAACATAAAAGTTACACACAGAAGGAAGTTCATTAATCGAATGTTGACTTCCATGAGAAGGACTTTTACTTTCAGATAAATGATAACCAGTGACATCGCTTTTCCATTTATCGGACTCAGAGTAAAACCAAGACGGAGTAGCTAAGAAATAAAATTTGCTTGGATAAAATCCGATGAACATTAAGCTGTTGCTTGGTGAAATGAATGAACTTACTGAACTGTCTTCGTTTGGAATGGAAGAACTGGCTGTTAATGTTACTTGAATACCTGAAGTGTAACTGAAACGTTCAGTGAGGTTGAAGTCTACTTCTGCACCTATTTTGATCTCTCCATCTTCGCAAGTCACTTGAATGGCGCAGGTGTTATCACTATCTAAGCTGCAAGATATTTTTTTATTTGAACAGTTTATGTCTATCAAGTACACTGCAATTGATGAGGCACATGTCGAATTTTCTTCACATTGACCACCGAAGGTATAAAGGGAAAGTTTAAATGAAAGAGACTTTGATTCAAATGATGAGATTTCGGACTCCTTAATGATTAATGGTACTTGGTATTTGGATTCATCAATGTTTGCATATGTGAATGTTAAAATACCTGTGCAGAAGATAAGGAGTGAAATTACTATAAATATAGAGGTAAAAATTCCTCCTATGATCGTCTGATTTTTTTTGACGTAGATGTCTGGATCTTCGTGTCCAAGTTCATATAAGTCGATTTTTTTCAAGTAAGTGTGCAATTTCTTTATAACTAGACAGCAGATAACTGCAAAACTAGTTGCAATCGTCACTACAAGTAGCATTATTAGTTGATATTTCTGAGTGCCAGGTTCTTTATAAGACAAAGGCTGAGATGAGCTAATTGCTAGTATTTGCTTGTAATGAGATGGATTTATGCTACCAGTTGGACAATATGAATCATTAGGACAGAGAATGCATTTTTCAGCTGCTGTTTGGTTATTATATGTACCCTCATCACAAGGAATGCATTGTGAAATACTTGTTGCTGCAGTTTTGTTGTTAAATGTTCCATGTCCACACTCCTGGCATTCTAGACTTCCTTGTTTATCAGAAAAGGTTCCCATTTTACAAGGTTCACATCTGTTACCAGAAATAAAGGTACCTTCAGAGCAGAGCGCCTCGCAGAAACCGAGGATATTGCATATGTCCTCAATGTAGAACTTAGCAAAAATAGGGTTTCCAATGCGATTACTAACGAAGTAATCTCCACCCCGTCCTCCTCCATATACATACAAAATCTTGCCGAAATACACAAAACCACCTGCAAAACTTTGGAAAGTTATTGGATGATTAATTTTTTTTTGTTCTTGTCCTTCCCCTAAAGCGATAATATCATAAACTAGATAATTATACCAATATTGACCTCCAATACTAATAACATAATTTCCGACATGAACTTGACTAGAAAGACTTTGAAACGGGTTCATATTTCCGACACTAGATGCAAAAAAAGTATGCCAAGTCATATTCGAGAAATTGAAAAAATTGATTTGATCAGAGCCATATCCATATTCTGTATTTCCAAGAGAAACATAAAATAAATCATCATCAATCCAACAATAAGGTGAACTAACTCTTTGCAGTCCTTCTGAAGAAATTAGTTTAAATTGATTAGTTCCAATATCATAAACCCATAGCTCATTCGAGATATCGTCATTTCTTTCTCCTCCATAAACAAAAACCTTGAAGTTCTTTACTACCATGCAAGCCCCTTTAGTAGGACTAGGGTTTATTAAGCTTATCGGTTTCAGTCCAGTCCATTTCTGAGTGATTGAGTTAAATATAAACATGTCATCTTTTAATCCAATAAAATCAGTTCCTCCCCAGATAACAAAAATATCTCCTTCTGAGCCAGCCGAATGATGGTATCTTTGACTTGGAATGTCACCTTTCAGTAAAACTGACTCCCAGCTTTCAGTTATCAAGTCTAAAGTCCAGATATCGTTGAAAACAGTCTCTAAATTTACTCCTCCGAATATATAAAGCTTTGTGTTTATAGCTACCATTGAATGATGAGATCTAAATGGAGGTTGCTCAAAATGATCGTTGATCAGTTGGAAGTTTAAATTTTCAAGAGTGATTTTACCAAAAGCATTTGAAAACCCTGTTTTGGAATTATTAGTGAAGCTACCGAAGATGTATAACAAATCATTTATTAGAACTGATTCTAAAATAAAATAATAATTAAAATTTCTAGGAAATATTTTTAAATAATTCCATTTCCTTTGATCATCTATCAAACTAATCTTTAAAGTGTCGAATGTTTCATCATTCACTGTAAATAAATGTTTGCATATTAAGTATAATTCGTCTATATAAATAAAAGTATCAATTCTGTGTGTGCAGCTGGTGGTAAAATTAAAATCAGACATTGAAGTCCAGCTGTAACTTGTAAGGGAATAGGAGTATAATACTAAATATAAATCATCATTGCTAGACTGATAAAAATAATGAGTGTATAAAATATTCCCATAATAATATTTAATATCAGAATCACTTTGTATCCAAAACTGGTATCCACTATCTGGAAGTTTCTCCCACCAGAAATAATAGGTATTCAGCCTACTTATCATTTACCTGTATAAATTACTTGGTTCATACTGATTACGACCACCTGTAAAAATCACAAAATACACAATATTATTCTCTACATAATAAGTAAAACGATACCAAATAGTATATGGAGTATTATAAGTTTCAACTTTATCCCAAATATTCGTAATAAAGTCAAATGCCCAAAGATCATTTTGATAGCCGAAATTAGTGATTCCTCCAAAAATATAAAGTTTCGATTCAGTTAAACTCGGAAAACCTCCCACATCACTTCGAGCAGCTGCTTAAAGATTACATGGAATGTCCAGTGAAAGAGGCAAGATCTTTTCCCAGAAAAATGTATCTAATGAAAACTCCCAGAGATCATTATAAAGACAATCACTGCAACCGCCACCGAAGATTATGATGGAGTTTCTGGTTGCCATGTAAACCATAAGTGGATTTTGCCGTATTGGTGGAGGTGATCTGGGTTGAGGGATGAAATCAATTCTTTGGGAAATGCTAAGACATACTTTCAAGAATAGCCATAGTAATGCCATTTTATAGACACTTTTAGGAACTATGGAAGAAGATGATAAAAATAGATTGTTTATTTTAGAGATGATAATGAGAGGATTTATAGAATTTGGGAGTGTTGAGGATTGATATGATAAGTTTTTTTATATGGATGATCATAAGATTTCTTTTTAGTTAGGAACTGTAACTTAAAAATTCTTCGTGTTTTATTATAATCTTATTTGAGCAACTTTTATATTTATTAGAATTCTTTAAGGAAGTGATTTAAACAGTGATTTAAATATTAGTGTTTGGGATTTCGATAAGTGTTTAGCTAAACCTTGTAAGTGTATTAAGCATTATTTTATGATTTATGAAATTTATGTATACCTTGATATGTGCTATGCTGAAAAATGATGAGCATTTGTTTTCATGCCTGAAAAGCAAAGTTCTTCAAATAATATCAGTCGAGTAAAACATGGATATTAGCTGGACCAAAAAGATTTTTGAAGAGAGATCTATTGTTGATGATGCCAGAAACTTTGAAGAATGCATTATTTTATATTCAAGACAGAAAATTTTGAAATATTCTTTTGCTTCACTATATTGAACTAGAATGGCTTTAGCTTCATGAAAAATTCCTAAGAAGATACCATTTCTCAAAGACTAAACTTAGACATTGTTAAATTGATTTTTTTTCTATAATTATAATTACTTCAACAGAACTGGACACCCACATGGCCAGTCTTTCCCAGCAAACCCATGAAGACTCGCTTCTCAAGGAAAAAATCCAAGACTTCAAAGTCGCGGCAGGACAAAACAAAGCGACTTTCGAGTTGCTGATGCGAGAAAACGAGGAACAAGAGAAGAAAATCCAGGAACTCAAAGCGAAAAATGTAGAACTTCAAGAAAAAGTACGAGATCAAGAAAGTTTTTTAAAGAATTTAAGAGAAGTCAAGTTCCAGCTGACCACTGACAAAGACCTGAGCAACTCTCAGACAGGGTCCATAAAAGAAATGCAGGACTTGCTCAGTCTTGCTGACGGTTCCAGTGAGACTTTGATTTTTAAGGACTTGAATGGAGCTTCTTGGGAACTCAAGAAAATGACACAAAAATAACTAGTTTATTTTATGTCGGTAAAAATTGACCGGAACAAAAAATACATGAAAAAATACCCTTGAAAAGTCCTATTGCTTCTTCTGCTGCTGAAACTATTTTGCTTTTGATGAAACAAGTGGAGAAATAGGATGGGGACCAGAATTTGTTCACGACCAGCAGGAATAACTCGGAAATGTTCATGAAAAGCATGAAACGTGGCCATAGTGCTGAGTTTATGAAGATTTTGAATGACAAAAATCAAGAAATCAAGAAACTGCAGGAGGATAATAACGTCCTTTCAATTCAGTTGAATGAACTCACAGGGACTGTTAAAAAGTATCACAAAATGAGAAGCCTGCTCAAGGATAAAGAAAAAAATTAAAATATTTTATTTTTCAATTTTATTTCTCCACCTTTAATAAATAAGAATTTTTCATTATTTAGGGAAAGTTTTAAACAAGGAAAAAGACTCGATGATTAAGTCACTCAAATCAGCAGCTGCAAATCATGAAAATTTAGAAGAAAAGTAGAAAAAGCTAAAAGAAGAAGAAAAAGTTAAGAATTAGCTCGAAGGTTTCTTTTGATTGTGGAGTTCTCAATGAACAACCCACTGTTCGACCTGCATCCGCTGCGCATAAAAGACTGTTTAAGAACTCTTCAGTTCGAGAAGAAGAGAAAAAACATGAGCTTATTGAAATAAAGAAGTTGCTTGCTTTGACAGAAAAAACCTTGAAAGGATGGAAGAAAAGTTTTAAGAAGAAAAACAAAGTTTAAGAAGTAATTGATGGTTAAAGTAGATTGTTTTAGGGTGATTAATATAAAAAAGGGATTTAATCAGTTTAAAGTAATAAACCGAATGGTTTAGCTGAAAATATTTTTAAAACTATGAATGAATCGCAAATATAATAAAAATTTAAGTAACTAGCGTGATCTTGTGATCATTTACTTGATAATTTTAATACATTAGGAAAAAATATTGTAAACATGACTAAAAGTGTAGATTAAATACTAATGAATAGTAAGTTAAATAGTATTCCAAAAACTAAATCTAACTAAAAATACCTTAAATCTGTTTATATTAAACCAAAATCAAATATTGAAAAGCCTTATCATAATCGTAACTATGTCAAGCACTTCCAAATTGGCCCTGAGATTTCATCTAGTTTTTTTCAAAAAATAATATTTACATCAGAACCTTATATAAATATGGAATTGCCCTTTAAAAGACAGAGAAAATCTGATCATGGTCTGGAAACTTTAGAATCATTTATTAACGGAAAGAGTTATGGACTATTATTGTCGAGATTGCCTGAAGACTTCAAACTACTCGATGAGCACTTAAACATTAGCTTTTTCCCAAAAGTTAATGAAAGAAATGGAGGACTCTGCATATTGTTTGCAGAAAATAAGGAAAAATTAGAGGAATTTAAAAATTGGTCAAATAAATATGTAAAGATCCAGAGAACTGAGTTTATCATCACTGGCAGAAAAAAACAAATTGATTTTATGGTGATTTTTAAACAAATCAAAAAAACTCTAAAAAAATGTTTTTTCGAATTCGAAGATAGGGAAATGCAAAAAAATCATAAGCAAATCACTTCCCGAACTGCATCTTCTCAGAATGAAGAAATGTGCGACAGAATAAAAAAGCTGTCTGAGGACCTCATTATTAACTATTATGAAGAACTGATTTTGGGATTTAAAAGCTTTGAAAATGAAGAAAGTATTGATTACGATTGGAAATTTAATGAATTTTCAAGGAAAATTTTCTTAGCCACACTCTGCTTCATTCAAGTCAAACTTCAAAGGATTCAACTAAAGCAAGTACTTTATTTCTTCAATCGCTTTCAAGGATATGAACTTTTAAAAAGGTTCAAACGTTTTAGGACAATAGAAAAGGTATACATAGTCGAAATTCTTTTCCAACTCGCATTTGAAAAACAACCTTTTAGAAAAGAAAATGAAGAAGAGATATATATCAGTACTACTTCCATTAACTTTGAAATAAATTATATGATTATTAAAAGAGAAAATTCAGAAAAGCTCGAAAAAATTCTATTATCCTTCAATCAAAAGTATTTCCCATCGATTGAGTCAACAAAATTTGCAGCTATGGTCAGGCATTATATCAGTTCAATTAAAATAGTAGGTCTGCCTAACGCACTCTCTGGAATAACTCTGATGAATTCAGTTGTTTTGATATCAAACAGAAATTTTCTTAAAATAAAAGAATTCGAAAACAATGAATCATCTAAGAGATCAACTGAAGAAGGACTCAAAGCTTGTGAAGACTCTGAAGACTCAGATGATTTTCAACCTGCTTTACAAGAAGCTTCTGAAGAGAAATACGCAGGACCGATTGGTTTTTTTTTTTTGACAGCCATTCATGAATTCGCGCATTTTGTGCAGAGGGCGGAATTCACAAAAATGTTTGAATGGTTTTCCTTTCATACGCCGAGTTTTTTTCTTTTAAAAGCTGAGTCTGAAACTAAAAGAAATTCAAGTCAAAGTAGTTTAGAACTCGGACAAGAAACTAAAGGAGCACAATTCATTCAATCAGATAACTCGACGAAGGCGAAGAGAACTATTTTGAACCCTGAAGATGGTGAATGCCTGATAAAAAACATCTTTGGATATGAAGTTGATTTTCTTGATCACTTTGATGCTTTGTTCATTCTTGATTTGAAAAACTGGGAACTTCCTGAAGAAAAATTCCAGGAACTCTTCAAGATAGAGGCGGAAAGAAAGAATCCTGAGAAATTCAAGAAGTATCCAACGATGAGGTGTAAGTCAAGCAGCTCTTTACCATTTATTATTTTTGGGGAATGTGGGACGGCATGTGGAGTAAAATTTACAGGTAAATAATGATTAACTCATTAATAATATGGTTTGATTCTAAATACTCTATTAAAGTTTTGATATACCTTAATCCAGGTCCTACTAAAATGAATATCGAATCAAGGGTGAAAATACTTATCCATAAATTACTCTAGCATCAATAGAATCAAACTTTGTATATAAAAAATATCCGGATCATTTCTCTCTAAATATCCACAATCATCTAATATACTACCTCAAAAGTCCCAAAATGAATTTATAAATCTCATGATTTCCCTCAAAATCACAACCGTCTTATATAATACTTAATTCCTAACACGAATAAATATATAACATCAAAATATCCACAACCATCTCTTATACTACCTCAAAAGTCCCTAGCAGTAGGAATTTCATAGAATCCTCCAGACCGAATATGTTTAACTTGAAGCTGAGGAGTGAGAATATTCCTATTTTCCCTAACGAACCTTCTCTTCACTTTTTTCTGTTTCTCCTCTCCGCCTTCATAATTAACACTTCAAGATTTTCAACTTTCGACAAAATAAACCTTATTCCATAAATCACGGTCCTCTCAGAATCAACCTGAGGACTGACTTGATCCAGTTTTTTCGTGAGTTCTCTTTCGTAGCTGCTGCAAGTCCTGGTCCGAGCCCCTAAATTTTCTTCTCTTTTCTCCTCTACTACCAATCTTTTCCCCCAGAGTTCCTTGCGATTATTAAAAAACTTGGGTAGTTCTTCTTTACGTATCCAGATTTTTACCTTTCCAAAAATTTGAGTGATATTCAGTTTTCTCTTCTGCAGAATTTGCTTTAAAATCAAAGCATTTGAAGGCGAAACTCGTAGTTTTTCTTATCTTTTGAATAAAAGGACCTCTGGAGAGTCTTGAATGCTCGAGTTGGAAGTCGAAAGATGAGTTCAACTCTCGTCTTGACTGGAGAAGCTCTGCTTTTGTCTTGTTTTTTGGAAGAGGCTCGTATTTCAAACTCACGCTTCTTTCGGTTAACATGTCTGGCTCTGGAGACATTCCTTGTAAAAGTCTTTCTTTGCGATTTTCGTATGATTTTAACTTAAACGTGCAACGTGGAGTGCTTTCGCAGTTCAATGTTTTGAGTATCTCAAATTGTGGGGAGGTTTATCGGATTTAGAAGGTTTTCTAATACTGTAAATTTATTATTTATGGTAATATTAGGAAAAATTCTTTAGGAAAGGTTTTCTAATACTGTAAAATTTATTATTCATGGTAAAATTCTTTATGGAAAGTTTTCTAATAATTTTAAATATTGAAGTCTCTAATTTTTTACAAGAAATATTAAATTTTTTATCGATATAACCTTTTTGAAGATTTATGAATGAACTCTATATCTTTTATATAAAGCAATTTTTGAACATTTTTGTAATTATATAAATCTAAAAGTAGACATTTAATTTTATAAACATAAAATTTTAGTAATAAAAAATCGTAGATCAATTAGTTAAAACATAGATCTAATATAAATTTAATTGTATTCATATTTTTGTAGACATTTAATTGCTAATAATTTAAACTATTTTGGTAACAAGCATCAAAAATATATTGAGTAAGAATCCAGGATTTCATCTAAAATTTTCTTCAATTTTTAGTAAACAATTAAATGTGATACTTAATAGAAATCATTTTCTTTGAATCTTGATATATACTCAACCTTTTTTCTAGTAAATTTGAGATTCTTTTAAAAAATAGTCAATTTTAGATAATTAGATAAAATATTATTACTTTGGTGACTTTTAAAGTTCCATGTTCATATGATATAGACTTAAGTTCAATTTTATCAATTAGTAATTTTTATTTCAATGATAAAACTACTTTAATTTCGATAAAATTATTGTATTCGGAAGAATTCATATGGGGAAGTGGTAAATAATTAAATAAGTTTATTTCTTTGAAAATAGAGATTAAAGGACTTAACATCTATTTTAAATAATATATTTTACATCTTGAAAGCTTCTAGTTTCACAAAAGCCTTCAAACTCACTTATTGATAATGATATAGTCTTGAACAAAGACTTAAAATTGTTTAACATTTAGTTCAAGTGAACTGAATAAATCATAGCAAAATTCACAAATAAATCTAAAATCAAAATATTAACTACTATCATTTCCAGGAAAGAGGGTAAAAGTATCTTTGTTTTTTCCTCTCAAATACATTCAGAGTGATCTGATATAGAACAATAGTTCATAATAAAGAATTAAGTTAATTTCAATAAATCATTTTAATAAGGTTTAGCATAATCCAAATAAATTACTGGAAATGTTTGAGTCATTGATGCTCATTTGAGTCTTTAAATTGTTTTATTAACTAATAATATAATAGAGAGAAACGGATTGAGTAAATTTAATAAATCAAAGTATTTTTTCATTTTTGATAATTTTATAGGAATGCACTTTAATCTATTTGTTTATGAGACGGCTTAATAGAGATTATCCAGTTTAACCTTTATAAATATCTTAGCAGGTCTTAGAACATCTGTACAGGATAATCTTTTCTTTGAATTCATTATATTGAATATTTTTAGTTAAATTTAGATTGCCTAATGTATTTATTCATTTCTCCAGGAATTTAAAAATGCATGTACTTTAATACTCACTCCTAAATAACTAAGAATTAGTTTGTTCATATTGTAAAGCTCTGAGATTTTATGCATATCATTTAATTCAACTAAGTTAAAACTATATGTATCTAAGAATTTTCTAATTTTGTATTATTCCAGAATTCTAATAATTATCGATAATTGATTATAATAAATATCTTTCGTATGTAGCAAAGACTAAAAATTCATAAGCATCTATGCTGATGAATTCAAATTAATAAAGATTTTATTGAAAATAACCAGATTTGTTCTTTTCTAGTTTAAAAAATTTGAAATTTTCATCATGCGATCAGCTTCTGATGCTTAAAAGAAATAAATGTAGACATGATTCACTACTGTAGGTTTAATGCAAAATTTTTTGAATAATCAACAGCTTCAGTTGATTTACCATTTAGGTAATTTAGGTAAATATTTATGAGGTTCATAAAACCTAATAAGCCTTCGAAGTATTTCCTTAATCATCAGAAAGGAATTTCCGAAATAACGAAAATTTTAAAATTAAAATATATTCAATTACGAAGATATCATATTAGAAGAAAGAAGATCAAGAGAGCCTTATACTACAAAGTCCTTATTATTCCATAAAAGGTTATTGAAAGGTGAAAATTAATATTATATTCAATCAATATAGTTTTTAGTAATAAGGAAACTAGTAAAATAAGATTATTTAAATTCTATTGAAATGATATATCCACTTAAAATAATTTAAAATATTTGGAATATAATTCTCAATGAATAAAACTTGAATGCTTAGTAATAAGTTTATGTAAAGCTCCTTTAATTTATTATATTTCTTTTGTTTTTGATCAACTGACTTATCATTCTATTTCTTACTTTAAAACACAAATAAAGTCTTCATAAAGCAATTTTTATTAATGGATACTATAAATAATCTAAAATATAACAATACAATTCTAAACATTAAATGAAAATTTTTAAAATTTGAAAAATGATAGAATTTTCAATATATCTCAAATTCTTCAAAATTAGCTTAGTTTTAGCTGAAACTGAAAAATCCTACCAAATTTCTAATCATTAATATGAAATATCTTCAAAATCTACCAAATTTGCACTTCTGTTATGTCTTAAGATTTATCGAATAAATGTATATAAACCCTGATCACTCGTTATATATATACATATAAATATGAAGCTTTAATTTAATCAATTTTTCTTATTAAGCCTTCACGTATTAGTTCATAATCTCATCAAAATCTTAAGGTATATGATGGTTTACTAGAAAGTTATCTTATCAGGGATTTGGTCTAGTTTTGATAAGTATGAAGCAAAGAGTACATTAAGGCAGGATAGAAATTTATTTTAACAAACTTCATCTTAATATAATAATATTTTAGATGATTATTTTGATTGGTTTCTTTGTTCTTTTGTATCAAAGATATATTTTTTTGATAATTAAAAATTCATATATTTTCTTTCTCATCAAGAAGATAATTCCAAATTCGATACTTAAGACTCTTCGAAATTAATTAAAGAGGTTTTAATTGGATGAGAAATATTCATTTAAACTAAAAAGCTGATGGCCCATAAAAACTGAGAAACTTTTTCAAATTTTTAGAGTAATTGCATTAAAAATTATTTAATTATATATAAAATACTTTATCTGTGAATATTTTCATTGATCAAAAGGATATATAAAACTTGAACTAACATACTACCAAAAAACTTAAATTGATTCCAGACCTATTAAGGTTTTATATTTAAATATTCGAGGTGATAAGAAATTTCGAATAATTTTGAATGTGAACAAAATATATAATATAGACATTTTTGAGTCTTTTGATCCAAATAGAAAATTTCAATCTTTAGAAGCTAGATTATTAATAGAAAGAGATAATCTCGAGCTGAGCTCTAAACAAAAGACTCAAATCACTCGAAGTTTAGTAATTCAACTACTTTCTCCTCATACTCAAGTAAAATAACAAATATGTAAATATAATTAATAAATATATCCATTTGAACTCTAAAGTATTTATGTAAACCTTCATCTCACCTAAAATGAATTCCTTATAAATATTTATGGATGCCTCAACAAACGAGAGACTTTTATGGTACATCTTTTCCTCATCAAGAAACCGTCTTGAAAATTCAATGAAAACAGTAAAATGCCTAGGACTATTCCATATAATTCTAGAAATCCTTGAAAATGGTTTTTTTTCAAGCACATCTTCTAAAATCCTAACAATCTCCTACTATTCAATGTTAGCCCTTCAAGTATGGTTTGTGAAAAGCGGGCACATGAATCCCCTTCACTCATCATTCATAATAGGAGAGACTCTAAACTTGAATTTAGTTTATTATTCCTATTTCCTGTACCAAACTACAGCACAATCTTATCTCAAATCTCAGGTTTTGTAATGATTTACTACCAAGGCTATCTTTCTCGCAGCTTCACAACAAGTTTTTTACTTAGTTTGAAACAAGTAATACTTTGGGCAGGAACAGGTATTTACTTAAATAAACTAAAACCAAATGAGATAACTCCTTTAATCATCTCTTCACTTTGGCTGCTGATTATTTCGTCTCAAGCTACTTATTTCGAGTACTTGAAGGAGTCAGATATCATCATCGCCAAGCAAAAGGTAAAAAATGCGAATGCGAAAATAACTTCAGTGATGGAGACTCTTCAAGATTTCATCATCGTTGTTTCGAAAGATCAGAGATATTTATTTAAAAACTCATCAGCTGATAAGTTTCTGGGAAATAACTCGTTGTTTGAGATGTTTTCATTGTTTAACTACTGTAATCCTTTCGGCACTTCAGAGGATAGAACTGAAAAAATCACAAAAGATTTAAGTCAATCATTTTCTTTGAATATCGGAACAGCCATCAACTTCGGACTTATTCAAAAAGATCAGGTTTTCATTGAGTTAGAGGGAAAAATGATCATTTGGGATGAAGAGCCTGTTTTAATGCTTGTGGGAAGAGATGTCAGCAAGTTAATCAACTTAGAAAAACAGAATCTTGAAAATTCATATAAAACTATTCTGATTAATACAGTTTCTCATGAGTTACGAACTCCAATCAACGCGATTTTGTCTCTTGGAACACTTGTACTTCAAAGTGATGAACTTTCAAGAAAAAATGAAGAAAGAGTAAAAATTATGATGGGGTCTTGCTCGTTTCAACTCTGTCTTGTTAATGATCTTCTTGATTATGCGCAGAGTTTAGCAGGATGCTTTAAAGTTTGTTTGGTTAAATTTGACTTTTATGGACTTCTTGATGAATGCTTCGGGTATCTGGAATCTCAGCTTGGTGATATGATTACTTTGATTAAAAATTTTGAAGGGGTCCCTGAGTTTATAGTGACTGATCCGAATAGGTTGAAACAGATCTTGTTGAATCTTTTGAGTAATGCTAGAAAGTTTACTACTCAAGGGTTTATTAGATTAAAGGTCAGATATGAAAATCCAAAGCTTATATTTTCTTGCTCTGACTCTGGAATTGGTATTTCTTCTGAAAAATTTTCAGTTCTTTTTAAAGAATTTAGTAAATTGGAAGATTCTCAAGGATTGAATCATCAGGGTGTTGGCCTAGGATTGGTTATTTCTAATATACTTGTGAAAGCTTTAGGAGGTGAAGGAATAAAAGTTGAGTCTCAAATCGGAGTAGGATCAACATTCAGCTTTTATATAAAAGTTACGGAAGAAAGTAATAAAAAAGAAGATGCTGATACTGAACTCACAGATATAAAAAATCCCTTGAAGCTGACAAAAAGTCTTGATAGTAAAATCAAAATACTACTGGTTGATGACAATTATTTCAATATCTTAGCTTATGTGGAAATCTTCAAATCAGAAGGAATAAGTTGCAACTATTCAATGAATGGAGAGCAAGCAATTGATATGATTAAAAAAGAAAATTACTCTTGCATTCTAATGGACTGCGAAATGCCTATTCTCGATGGATGGGAAACCACAAAACTTCTCTACAAACTTAAAGAAAATAATGAAATAAAACATTTACCTCCTATCATAGGAGCTACTGCTTATTCAGATAATGAAAGTATCAAAAAGTGCTTACTTGTAGGAATGAATGATGTTGTGCCCAAGCCTTGCCCAAAAGATGATTTATTTAGAAAAGTCAGGCACTGGATTTTAAAAGATAAAGATCAAATTTAGAAGGTACTCTATTAAATTAATTCATATTCACTTTGTTTAATTATCATGAATAGTATCGTCGATTTATTTAAAAGTAAATAAAAGTTTAACGAGGTGAATATAAGATATAATAAAATTTCAGTTAATATTCATATTAGTTTTTTGTTTGATTTTCAGATAGTTTGATATTTATACTCTGTGTTAATGAATCCGAAAAACGAATAATAAACTTAAGAACCTAATATTTAAATAATACGAAATATCATAATGATCAAATGATTATTTTTTGAATTATAGATTCAAATATTACTACTTTTTTGAATTATAGATTCAAATATTACTACTTGATTATAAAATACTTCACTCATTCATTCACCATTTTCACAATATTAATTATGGTTAAAGCTGTTAAATATCTTCAAAAATTCTTATAAAATTAATCCAAACACCCTAAAATAATCAAGTTCGGTTCAACTTTCCATTCAAACTGTGGCTTCAATCTTATTCTAACTATAAAATTATGCTTAAGTCTAAAAAGAAACGTTCAACATCAAGTCGTAGAGGCAAATCAAGAGGAGACCATATATACCATCCTTTAGACAGCAAGATATTGTTATCAAGTCTGATGGGAACTCGAAGCATTAAATGGACGTTTTCTAAAGCAGATCGTTTTTCTCAGAAGCTTCCAGAGAAAGGATCGGAGTACCAAGTCCTGAAGTCCTCAATGGGATCAGGCAGAAAGGCAGGTTTCGGATACGGGAAAAGATGGGAACCTTCGAATCCTCGTGGAAAAGACTCTCCAGCATCAACGACGTATAGCCTTCCAAGCTCTTTAGACAGGAGCATAGTCGGTGGAAAGATAAGCCCAAGTAAGTTACTCTCATCAGCTTCCCGTTGGACTACTCCAGGTCCAGGGTCATATGAACTCAGGCCAAACATAGGTAGCGGTCTTTCCGCTTCACTTAAAAGCCGACACGTTTCTTTGCAGCAAGACAAAACTCCGTGTCCAGGAGCGTACAACCCAAAGCATCAAATAATAGAACCGAGCAGATATGCTTGCATCGCCTTCGGAGAAAAGCTGAAAAACGATAACATCTCAAGAATAACAACTCCAGGTCCAGGAGCTTACGACCTCTGGTCAAGTTTTTCAGGTGCATCACCATCTCCAACTCCAAAAAAGCCAAAAGAAAACCGAAAATCGAGTTTTTAATCAAATAGTCTTATTATATATGAACACCGCCCAAGAAATATACGGAAAAAAGCATTCCGAGGGTAAAACTCTTTACTTCGTGAAGTTTTTAGGCCGTCCAGAAAGTGAAAACGCTTGGGTTCCAGGCGAATCAATCTCAAATTTAAACGAACTCCTCGAAAAAGACGAGTTAAAAGGACGAGAAGACTTCACAAGTCTTAAATTCCGCAAAGGAAGTTTTTCATCAGGCGACGAGGCGAAAAAAATCGTTCAAATCGTTTGGAACGAGGAGAAAAGTCAAAGCATGGGCGAAGTCGAGTGGAAGTCTCAAAACTTGTACAACTCGCTTTACCCTCTTCAGCACTTACACGAGAAGTGCCCTAAGGAGATGTGCGAGCTTTACTACAGTCTGTTGAACTTCACTTATGCTCCATAATGACAAATAATTAATACTTAGAATAAATCAGAGCTTTTTCTTGAACCAGCTCAATTCCAAGTACGTCTGAATGCCATTTGTCGTCTTCTAGTCGCGCTTTTATCACTCCGTGGAATGTGCTTAAAGGGATCTCAGAACAGACGGAATTCGGAGAACTGTACTTTCGAAGGACTTTCACGTGGTGAGGGATTTCTATTTCGTCTCCTTCTAAGGTGAACCCGAAACGACTTTTGAAGACTTGAGGACTTTCGAAGATCTGATCGGATTGAGCTCGCTCTCGGATCACTCTTGCTGATGGAAGCTTCCGAGGGAGGATTGGATCTGAGATAATTACTTTTAGACCGTCAAAGACTGAATCGCATGGCTGGATGTGACGAGTTTGGGGCATTATTTCTCGGAATACGATGTTGCTTTGAGTGGCGAACTCATGCAAGTACAAACAATCCGGCTTCGGACAAGAGTTTCCCTTAAGAAAATAATTGCAATATTTTGTAGTTCCAAAAGTCGCATTGAGTTCATACCCATCCAGTTTGAACTTATTGCAAGCCTTGATACAAACAGCAGCTTCTTCGTCTGATTGAAAGGTCAGGTACACCTGATAGGCAATATGTTGAGTGCTTTTGTTCAGAACACATTTTGTGATAGTTCCGTATTGACCAAACATTTCTTCACTTTTCAACAACTCTTCATCCGCGACTGACTCGGGCAAGTTGATAATGTAAACCAACTTACTTTGAATTATTCTCGCATTGGATAACTCGTTGTTGATCATTGTTGATGAACGCTTCAATTTGCATACCTTTTTTGGAGATAAATCACTGTCGGTACTTGTGGAAGACAGCAGCGACTCTTGTGTGGATAGTTTTCTTGAATTTTTTCTCATCAGAATTATTTATGGCTGGAATTAGAAGAAAAGTTGGGATTTTAAATGGCTTGTTGAAGGATAGGGAAAATATTGCAGAATTTTTAGAGTGGTTGTTGCAGGGATTGAAGGAATTTCAAATGGTTTTTGATTAGGTCAGTTGATTTGAATGGTATTTTGTGTTTCTGTTAGTGTTTAAATTTATGAGATATGAGAATATATTATTATTAGTTTTAACAAGGATGATTTTTTTAAGGAGTTCAAGTTGTTCTTATTTAGTTTTTTTAAGTTCAAATAAATATGCAGAAAGTGCTTTAATAGCTGAGGATTAGTTACTTAAGTCAACTTTTAGATTTTATCGAGTTTCTTCATTGTTTTAGAGTTTTAACTAAATATTTATTGAAATCACTAAAAAAGTAATGGATCAGTTAAATGAGGAATGGAGGTCTTTAAATCAAAATGTATCTTAATTATTTGATAAATATTAAGTAAAGGGTTTTTTCATAGGGCAAGCACGCTCGAAACCTAACTTTATCATGATTAACACAGTCATTTATTCGGTCTTTTAGGTAATCTTCAAAGTTACGAGTATCAAGCTCATCCTGAGGAAATTCTGCAATGAAATATGTATAAGGCCTGGGGGTGATCGATTTTTCGAACACTAAAATTGCGCTATCCCGATACTGAATCGCCCCTAAATAAAGTGATCCTTCTTCCTCAACAAAAACATTTTTGAGTTCCTTTAAATCAAATCCAGTTTCCATCTTAACAACGATTTTCCTATCCTGGCCAACATCCGATCGATAAAAAGCAAGATGAACATGCCTCAAATCAAAAAATCCTCCAATAAAGTAAAAGCCATCAGAGTATTTTTGCTCAATTTCAAAGGCAAGATTTTCAGGCAAGTCAAAGTTGAATTGAAAAAACTCATAAGATTTATTCTCTGAATAAGCGAATTCAAGGTCGACTTCAGGCTGATAAAACAACATGATTGAGTTCTTTGTTGGATGCCTTGATAGAGAGGCAAGGATTTCGTCTTTTCCAGGTTTTGAGATCATTCTTTGAACTTTGGACTGGGAACACAATTTTAGTTCAACTGCGAATTTTTCTTTTTTGCTTTTCGGAAGAGATTGTTCGTCGTTTTCGGGAAGACGTGATTTTATACGTTCTCGATCTGTGCAAGGACAGGACCAGTCTGAACCCATTTTATTAGAATAAGAATGAAGGTTTTTAGAGGTTTGTTGGAGTTGATGGGCTTGATTAGAGGGAAAATTTATTAGATTTGAATGGGTTTAGTGAGTTGGATGCTTTACAATTGGATTTATTTATAATTAGGACACTTCAAATAACCTTTAATATGCTTAATATTAATCGATTTCTAAAACTTGTATGAATTGTTGCATGTTTGGCAAATTTGATATCCTATATCAAAGCAATTTTCACAGACAATATTTTCACAAGTAGGACATTTAAAAATACTAGCAAGACTCTCTTTTTTACTACAAAAAGGGCAAGTTTTATTGATATAATAATCAATTTGATTAAGTTTGGGTGGGCCATTGATCTCAGTACTAATCACATCGATTTTTTTCTCAACTAAGCACTTATTTTGGCACGAATAGCAAAGATTGAATCCTTCTCTATAACACCTGAATCCATATGAGTCAATATTTCCAACAAGTTTGCATTCTGAGCACATAGAAGTTCTTGTTTTCGTAATTTTTAAATTTTTAAACCCCGCATTGCAAGCAATACATTTTTTAGCTCCCATATAAATCTGATCCAAATAACAGTCTCTACATAAGTGCAAACATGTTAATTCAAGTAAAAACCTACTTGCCACATTCAACTCCCTTTTACACCAAGTGCATTTTCTCATTACCTGAACATTTTTCCAACAAAAGTTAATCTCATTAAGCTCCTGTCCAAAAATTTCATCATCGGAAGGTAGTTCAAAGCATTTTTTACATGCAAATTCTTGAATTTTCTTACATGAAGGGTGATTCAGCAAATCTTTCGCTTTATTACTGAAACAAAAGAAACAAATCGAATGTCCACATTTTAATTTCTTTAAAAACTTCAATTTTTTACATTTCGAGCAGAAAATATCAATCCCCATTGGTGAAATTTCTAAATTTTTTTTAGTTTTGCTTGAAATAGCATCAAGATCATCAAAGTTTTCTACATGCTTAATCATGATCGAAATCAAATTGAGTTTAATTTCCTGACAAACGGCATTATCAATCTGATACTCTTTCTCTATAAAAGCCTTCGCAGGTCCTCCTTTTGTATCAATATTTACGTAAGAAGGGTTATTCTTAGACTCGAATAAATTATAATCATCTGCCGAGGTGGCTCCAACATCATGTTCATGAACCATCTTCATTTTCAAGTTCTCTCCATTTGCCTTTGCCATAAATTATAGACTAAACTAAACTACTAAGATTATTGCTATGAAAAGCTAGCACTTTATTCATCTTCACTCCTTTCTTTTCCAGCGCTTTAACAGCGCGATCAACCCCTTCTTTATCAGAAACTGCTAAAACGACTTTATCGACATTGAAAGGTTCTTGAATCAGTTTGACTTTTTCCTCAGTAGTAATGAAAACATTTGCATTATTCGCCTTGACCACTGGGGAAGGGTCGGCCATGATCGAGGTGAGTGACTTTGAACCTGCCAGGTAAGAACTGATGAGACTTCCAACTGCCAAAGGGACTTTGCAAGGAACTGAGCTGACAACGACTCCTCTTCCCAGGACTTCTCGAAAGTTCTGAATGAACGACTGGATCTCTTCAGTTTTCACTGTAAGTCCTTGATGAGTGAGTTCAAAGCCAGTGTTTGCGACTTCAGCTCCATTGTAAACTGGAATAGTTTTTAACTTGTAAGTCCCTCGGATTGTCTTGAAACTTGACTGGATAAAGTACTTTGTCTTGTGGGATGATTGGACTAAACTACCGTGAGGAGTTGTTAGAAGTGAAGGGACTCGAGTTAACAAGTGGTCGATTCTGAAACCTGACTCGTACTTTTCCCACGGGGAAAATATCAGAGCTGATGAAGTTGATAAAGCGGAATCTAAGTCTTGCCCCGTGCTGAACGTCAGTAGTTTTAGTCCTGCTTTGTAACACGCTAGGTGGACAATGTTACTTTCAGGAGCTTCATCACAAGTTAACCAGGTACTCACACTGTCACCGGGTTTAAGACCCATTTCGAGAAGGCCTCTTGCATAGGCAGATGAATGACGCTAGTTGAATATTACATTCACTTCTTTGAAACTCCACCGAATCGTTGTCCCAGGGTATTGCAAAGCGTCTTTATGTAACTCGACTGACCTCAATGCAAGTATTTCAGAAAATCCTCGCCGAATAAACATTTTTATTGAGAAGGACTTTGGGGATTGAATGTCAGGAAATTTTAGATTTTTTGTGGGAATTTTTTTTAGGATTGGTGAATCGGATGAGGATTAGTTGGTTTAGAAGATAATTAAATAGGAAATTTGAGATTTTTTATAAATTTTGGAGAAATTGGTGTAGGGGGAAGAATTGAAGAGATAGTTAGGAGGTTTTAATTTAAGGAAGGTGAGTGCTGGACTGGGATAGCAAAGAATATGATTTTGGTATTTAGGGTTTATAGGTGGAGTGTTATAAAGATTAGAGAAATGGAAGTAAACCGACTAGGATAAGTTTTGAGATGTTGCTGCTGTGTATGATTCAAGTTGTTATGATATTCGCCAAAGATCAGATATTAAAGATTTGAAATGCTTGGGATTGAAGTTTATTTGCTAAGGTCTCTATAAAAAAGGTTTATCTAAATAAAGAGATCTCTTGGCCTGGACTTCTTAAGTAAAAAAAGTAATCTGCATACAATTTTTGTCGGGATAGTCACATGCTCGAATTATGACTCTACCAATCCTGCTTCACCAAACAGTGAATAATTTAAGATATTCCTGAGGTCACTGTAAAATCTTTAATGCTACTATCCTTAACTTATAAGAAAGTGCTACCAAGTTTCTTCGTTAAATCTTATGTTCCTTGCAAAATTATCTTTAAGTTTTAGAAGTAGCGAATCCAACAAATACAACATTTCGATGATTTTAATAAAAATTAAAAATATCCAATAAAAGATTGGAAATTTAGATGATATTTGAAAGGAAATTTTTTTTGCATTTGTCTTAAGTTCAAAAGATGTATCATATTTTTTTATCTCAATGCAACACCAAATGGTGCTTTAATACATTATGAACTTTACGATCTTTTAGTAATGGTATATTGTTGATTAAAATTTTTGTATATGTTCAGGTACCTCAAGTGACTATAGCCTCAAAATTCAATGTATGACGGTATTGAATTACTTCAACCAACATCCCATAGATTTAAGTTAATAAACTGATCAATGATTATTAACATAAATTATTACAAGGTTATAAAAGAAAGCCAAGCTTCATTTATTTCAACATTCTAAAATTTAACTATTTAAAAAAGTGGTAGGCTGAAGAGAAGGAAAATATTTATATTTTTTCTATTTTAGGATTAGAGAAATGTTATAAGAGAATAAATATGAGAGCAAATGAATTGAAATATGAGAAGAATGCGAAGATAATTGAGAAAAAAATCACTTTCTTCCTATATAATATTTAGCTATAATGCTTTAAAATGAGTCATTTATTATTAATTTTCGCTGATTGGTAACATTAAATAGTATAAACTAAGTAGCTAATTAATTAAAATCCCAAATGAAGCTGATATTCAAATCTTAAACTTACCAACCCACTAAACCTCAAATATTCGGCTCAGGACTAGCCTTTCTCCTAACCGAAATAATATCCTGCACATGCTGTTTCAACTTCAAATTCTCTTCAGCCATGGCTTCTTTTTCAAGTTTATAATCTCCAAATCCATTAAGCAAGCTAGCAAGACTGCTTCCAAAGCTTCCCTGTTCACTTTCATCACTCGGCATTCTATCAGCAGATCCAAAATTCATGCTGTGTTCTCCACTATTATTTTTATATTTCCTGATATTAACTCTATCCTTATTCAGTTTCTGAATTTCCCACTCAAGTTCAAGAATCCTATCCTTATTCTGAGCAATTTCATAAGCAAGAGCTTGTTCCTCTTCCTCAATATTTTCATTTTTCATGTTAATCAATTTATTCCTGCTTTCAAAGTTAGCCATTTGAAGATCCTGCTCAGCTTTTGTTTTCTGAATCGTTTTAATTAAATCCTGCTTCATTGAGTGCTTTGCTTTGAGTTCCGTTGCGATTTGATTGACGATCGTCATTCCCAGAAAAGCTTTTCTTTTATTTCCCCTGCGAATCATAATCTCTCCTTTTTTCTTCTGTAAAAACTCGATTTTTTCCTTTAATTCAGAGATTAAAGCATTAAGATTCTCATTTTCTACAATGATTTCAGAGCATTTTTCCTTGATTTCATTGATATTCATTGACTGCATTTTTTCATTCCTGGCAATCATTTCTTCAAGTCGATATTCGAGGTCCTTTTTGGCTGTGATCATCTCTGAAAGTTTGACTTCTTCACAGCCGAAGAGGTCTTCCAGGTCCTGGATTTCATTGTCTTTCTTTTCGAAAATGTCAGACAAATCAGCTGAAATATCGATTTCTGGGGACTGCGGATTTACTTTTTCTTCAGCGATTTTTTTTAAAGTATTAATGAGTTCTGGAAGAGCTTTTATTTCGTTCTCGATTCCTGGACCTTCTTCAGACCCGTCTCCGTAGGAACTTCTTGAGTTTAGTTTTAGTTTGAGTAAAGAGATTTGGTATAAAATCGTGGATTTTGAGTTTAGATAGGAATTTATTTTGTGGACTAATGATCGAAGCTCGGGGTCTGGCTGAGCTGAAGATGAATTTCCCATTTTTATATATTGGCAAGATTTTCATGATTGAGGAGTTTTTAGAAGATTAGGTTTTTGGGATTTTGAAGGTTTTTAAAAGTGATTTTAATGAGATTGATGATTTTTTTTTAATTTATTCAGTTTGGGTTGAGGAATTTTTAATTTTTAGGAATTTTGAAGGTGGATTGGAAATGATTTAAATGGAATACTGAAGAATTTTATTTAAATTTATTAAGTTTTACTTGAGGAATATTGAAGTGTTTAGTTGAGGGAAGTTTTCGAAAGGAGAAGAGAAGCGACTTCGATGAAGTTGAAATAAAAGTTATAAAAAATCATAAGTTATCATTAAGACATTAGCCTTATTAAACACTAAACATTCTTAAGTTATCATTAATACAATAGCCTTATTAAACACTCAACATTTCTTAATCCAATCTAAACTTCTAAAGCAATTTATACTTTAAATACTTTTTGTTTATTTCATGAATCTTTGTGTTTCGAAGCAATTCTTCTAAAGTCTGAGCAGTCGACAAAGGTAATTTATTCGAAATAATAGGACTTTTTCTGTGTTGTATATAAGGAGACTTAATTTGTGAAAAGAACTCCAGGTACTTCGGATTCGACAAGTTCAGAGATGCCTGGTCCAATGGTTTCATTTTATGAAGAAGCTTAAGTTTGAATTTCCTCAAAGTAATACTATTAAGATTCTTCGACCCTTTCATATTTTTCGGTGTTTCTGAAAACTTCTTCATTGGAAAAGGTTCTGGAGTCTTAACATTTTTAGTGTATAAAATTGAGTTATTCGCTTTAAAGTTCCCTCGAAGACTAGAAGAGGGACCTGGAGACTGAGAATAAATCGCATTAGCACTGATGTTATAAACTTCCTTTTCTCCATGAGTATTTTTCACCGCTTTTGGACATGATTTCGGAGACACCCTAGAATTGATTGGTTTCAGCTTCGCTGAAAAATTCTGAGATTTTAACTCTGGATAACGTTTTTGGTTCCAACTGCAAAGATTAGGATCTAGACTTGAAATATCTACCGAGTCATCAAAAGGCTGGTTCTGTAGCACTTGTAATGAAAATATTTCTTTAGACTCTTCCATAATTTCTTACTTCCTTTCTAAATATCTATTTTTCATTCTTGATATAAAAGACTTTATTATACTAAATGGAAGAAATTCCAAAATCATTCGTAAAAGTTTTACTCAGCGCTTTAATCCGGCTTCACTTTTACGAGGACCAAGAGCTGACTTTTGACGATATTTTAGACCAGGCTGATGGAAGAACTTCTCTTTCTCGTCAAGAACTATCACAAAAGTGTTCAGAGTACCTGAGATGTTTAACATCTTTATCCTCTTCAAACCCTTCAGATATTGACACGTTTTTATCTTCATTTCCTGTCTCAGAGCATGAAAGATTAGGACTTGCAGAGATCTGGCAAGAAGAAAAACAAACTATTCTTAGAAAAAAACTAGAAAAACACGACACTGAATGGAACGTGAAAGGAGAACCGAGTTGGTCAATCGACATCCAAACCTTCGGAAAATTCTCAGATTCAACGTCGATTCCAGTGGCAAACTTCAAATTCGACCTTTTCAGGCAAGATAAAGACAGAAGTCTGCAATTTTCAGTTGAAAGAGAAAGTTTAGCAGTACTTTTGAATTCATTAGAACAGGCGAGTTTGTATTTGAATTCAAGTCTTTCTAGCTCGTAGTTAATTATTCTATTATCAGGTCGTCGATTGGCCAGTCTTCGTGTGAACCGTCTGGAAGATATCGTCGGATTAAAAAAGGAATTCGCTTTTCTCGAAGTTCTTTTTTTGCAATTTCTAAAGGGTCTGTCTCGTGAGGCTCTAACTCGACGAGGACTGGAGCGTTTCGACTTATTTGAAGGGCTCGGGTGCCTAGAATACGAGATTTTTCGTATTTGGTTAGATATGCAGAACTCACTCGGAATGATTGACTTGAACTTGTTGGAAGTTCTGTTGTTTCTAGCGTTGGCTCTTCTATTGATTCGTCTTCTGCTTGGAATTCTAAGAATGGGTCTTGGGAATTTGATGGGGAACTCTCTGAGGACATTTATTAGGCTTTAGATAGTTGGTGTCGTTAGGGTTATTTAACTAGGATTAAGTAGTCGATAACGGATCCGGAGTCGCTGCGGACTTGCTCGAATAGTAAGTGAGTTTCGTTGTAGATTGTTATTCTTGAATAGCCTAAGTGGTCATCCTGAAACATAGAGAAAGGTAAAGGTGTAGGGCTAACAGGTGAATACGAGTCATCTTGTCCAGGTACGCCAGTGACAAAATAAACAGGAGCCTTCGCGCCTTGACAATAGTTAAACGACTGACTATTACAAGGCACCGACTGGTTCCTATAAACATTAGCAAGTCTTTCATAAGCATGAACATGTCCACCAACAACAACATCAACCGAGTAATTAAACCAAAGATCTTCAAATATTCCTCTCAAATACTCAGCTCTATCCAAACAATCCGCATTATTTCGAATCAAAGGAACAGCCTTAAGATGTTCATTTGTACTCAAATTAGCAGAACAATAAAAAGGTCGATGCCCATAAACAACGACCCAAGGGTACTTCACTCGGTCTACTCCTTGCAAGTCATTCTTTAAAAATTCCATTTGAAGCTCTTGGGTTTCGTTTAAATCGTCAAAAACTGGCTCAGTGTTAAATGCGATGAAATGAGCACGACCTACATTAAAGGAATACCATAAGTTGCTTACATTGCCTGGCATTTGGAATCGGTTTATGTAATGAGGAAGAACTAAACCGCTCTCGTGGTTACCTTGAGATACCATATATGGCAATTGGCTTGCTATTGGTTCGAGTGACCTCAAAAAAATATCTCCATATTCTCCCATCTGCGTATTAAGATCATAAGCAATATCCCCATTATGAACAACAGCATCATATTTATAAGTATCAGTTTCCTGCAAAAGTCTAAAAACAGTTTCCTGAATCTGGTCTCCAATTCCCAAGTCCCCATAAATCAAAAGTCTAGCAAGTGGTTCAGAAGTGAAATTTCTCTTCGCTTGAAACACAAACTGATTCGACCATCCATAAATATTTGACCCAACTCGATAAGCATAAAGTCCTCCAAGTGAAAGATTTGACATGTTTGCCTTGCATACATAAAGCTGTCTTTGAAGCACATTTGGAACCGCACTGTTTGGAAAAGTGGTCCAAATGCCAGGTGAGGAAAATTTGAAGGTTTCCACTTTTGAGGAATGTGAATCGACTGGCGTGTATTCAACTGATGCCCCTTGAGATGGAGACCTTGATGCCCAGGTCACTGACATCGAATGGTCGTCGTCGGTCCAGGCGAGGTGGACCTGCTCAGGAGAGTAAAAAGAGTCTTGGGCTGAGGATAGATGGAGAAGAAGAAAAATCATTTATTATGATGTTTTTATAGATTTTTTTTATATCGATACGGTTTAGAGCTGTAGAATTTGTATTATTAGGGATTTTTTGGTTATTTTTTTTGAAAGGAATCACTGAAAATATTTTTTAGTAATTAGTTCTACTCAGATCTGGAATTCCCCAGTCACAGTCAGTTTCTATTCCTAAGTTATCTCGGTGCATTAATATCCTGAAATATCCTTGCTCGCCCCAAAAACTTCCCCATGAATTCCTACAGATCCAAAATTCTTCGTTGCCTTCTACTCCCCATCCAACCACAGCAACTTGATGATTAATTCTGGGAAATTTAAGTTTTTGACTGAATATGCCTCCTTGGTATTTTATGAATGATTGAGTGGCTTCTAATCCACATCCAACAGGTCCATTATTCCAAATTTCACTTTTCATCCTTTCGGCGCCAGCAATATACCCAAAATCCTTAACAAACCATTTCTTATACCCCTGAACAGGAAAGCACCCATCCTTATCACAACTCTTGCAAATCTGCACAGGCGAGCAACTGAACTCATTCGGATTTTTAGCCAAATACTGTTGACAAGTATCATCAGGAAGTCCAACTTCACGAGCGAACCGATAAACCCCTTCAGAGTTTCCTCCCTCACAACTTCCTCCAGCTTTACAATTGATCAAAACCTGAGGACTCAGGCTAAGATCAGGTCGAGTAGCATTAAGCAAGATATTAACCCGATCAGCAATCAAGCTCGTTGTAGCGAAAGCCCAAGAAGCCTCACAAGAGCCTGGAACATTTTGATTTCTAACAACAGTTAAAAAGTTGATACCAGAGACATTCCTCCAGTCATGACTTTGAGGAGCCATAAGATCTTGAACTAAATCCACTTTTAACCCTTTTCTTTTATTTCCAAGTAAATCTTTCAAAACCTTTCCCTTTTCCAGCTCTACCCCTTTCGAAATCTCCTGCCCTACAAGTTTAACAATAGGATCAGGTGTTGGAACGCCGCAGTACTGCTCGATTCCCAGGGTGTTATTTCCTCTTTGAATAAAAAAAAACCCTGAGTCGCCCCAGTAGTTTCCCCAGACGTTTCTTCCTTTCCAGACTTTGACCCCCTGGACTTCTAAATACCCGATGATTTCAACAGCATGGTTAAGTGATATATTCCCAGTGACACTTCCCAAAATAACACCCTGGGTGTAGTTGACAAAGTCGCTTCCTGCTAAAATCCCGCAAGCGATCGGCCCTGACTGTAACGCGCTGATCATTTCGCTTTCACCTGACACGAGGCTTAAACTGGAGATGTTGTACAAAGAGTAACGTCTTGGAACGTAGCAGTTGTTTTTCTGGTCACAAGTGTAACAAGGGAAAAAAGACCCGCAAGTGTAACCTTCGTCGAAACCTGTCGCTGTGAAGACTTCACAGGTCTCGTCAGTGATGCCTGAAGAGTAGATATAACTGAAGGCTGTCATAAAGTCGCCTCCTGAACAGCCGTTGGAGTTTTCATCGCAACTTAAAAGCACCTGGGGAGAAATAGTGATGTCTGGAAAGGCTCCGTTGAAAAGGACTTTAAAACGGTCTGATAAGGTCAGACTTGCTGTCACTGCCCAGGAGCCTTCGCAGAACTGAGGGATCAAAGTGTTTCGACTTACTGAAAGGAAGGATCTTGATGAGAAATTCGACCAATCAAGTGACGGCTCGAGTTTTAAAGGCTGTTTTAATGGAGTCAGAGGAAGAGACTTACGTGTCTCTGAGAAGTGCCCGGATGATAGAGAAAGGGAGATGAGAAGGGTTATCAACATTTTTATCAATCTTCAGTGAAAATTGATTTTCATTATTATTAATAAAAAGCTATCTCGATTCCTTCTTCAACTAACTGCTCTAAAACCATATCAGCCAGATCTAGCTTTACCTGATTCTCTTCAAATTCATAATCAACCCATTTCTCCTCAAGTTCTTTATTATCATAGTTGATAACTTCTACTATTTTCTGCTCTCTTAACTGAATTATCCCGAAATCAGCTTCTCCAGGCACGAAAATCTTTCCCATTTTAAAACTTGTATATTTTTCCATCCTTTCTGCAACTTTTTCAAATAAAAAACTGATTTCACAATTTTTTCTTTCAATTTTTCCAGTTCCCCAAGGTGTAGGAAGCCGAGAAATGAACTTGTTGAGATTTTCATTAACGCAATCAAAAACCATTTTTTTGAAAATGCAGACAAAAAGAGGGTCATCTGAAATAATCTCTAAAAATAACTTCGGGTCAATCACAGCAAATAAAACTTCAGGCAAATGACCTGAGCCTATTTCACTTTCTTGCATCATTGAAAGTAATTCAAGCGGGTCATCTTGTTTGAAATCTTTGAGTTCATTTGAAATCAAATCAGAAAACTTCGAAAATATTTCATGAGTGAAGAAAAAAACAGAACGATCACTGAAAGCTTGTCGAAACTCTTGAGTTATTAACAAGACTTCAGTTTCCACAAGAGAAATAAGCAGATCCTCTGAAAAAACTACGAAAAAGTCATCAAGTGCCTCTAAAATCAATGCAGAGAGAAGTGTATTCTCAATTTGTTTCAAGTAAGACTCAAGTGAATTTAAAGAGATATTTGATTCAATATTTTTTTTCTCATTGTTCGTTTTTTCAGAACTTGCCTGACTCAACATTTCTTCCAAGTTTTGAGAAGGAAGAAGGTTAAACTCAGGAATTTCGAAGTTGATAGGAGCTGGTATCAAAGCAGGAAAATGATGAGAAACTGGAGGGACTGGAGAGTTTCTAGAGCCAGGAAAGCTTTGAATGAAGCCTTGAAGTATTTCAACTTCAATACTTTTAATATCTTGTGTTCCGATCAGGTCTTTTAGAAGTTGGTCAAGGTCATCAGTGCTTTCTTCAGTTGAGATTCTTTGAAGTTTCTTTTTTAGTTCTAAACTTTCTGTCTTACTTTTAGAAGATAAAGAATCTGCAAGGGCTTCTTGTAACACCCTGATGTTTTTTTCTAGGACTGAATCAAGGTTCACGTATTTTTTGTGAATTATTTCATGGAAAAGACGTAAAATCTCAGCTTCTGATGACAAGTCACAACTTAGATTGTTTAAAGTTAATGAGTTGAAGTGACTTGGGACTGAAGAAGACTCTGGAGTCATTATTTTCAGCATTTCTTTAGATTCTTCTTCGAGAAGGTGAAGATTTTGTTGTTCTTGCAGAAGACGATGACTAAGTTCGTTTAAATTCAAGTTTTGACCTTTTTTTATTGGAGCCATCTGGATTATCTCGTTTTTTTGGTTTTCGGTGCTTGGGTTTCGAGAGTTTATTTTCGATTTTTCTGTTGGAAGAGAGTCAGACACGAAGACTGAAGATTTTTTTGAGGAAGTCTTTGAGTTCTCTGGGTTTGACACTGGTTTTAATGAGATTTGGCCTTGCTTTGCTTTCAGGTCTTGAGACTTCTCGTTTATTCCTCGGATTTTATCGGTTTTTATCTTAAATGCTTTTAATATCGTGTTTACTTCTTCTTCGTCGTTTAAAATCGACTCTGGGTCTTCAGGTGATTGTCTTTTAAAGATCCAGGAACTCTCATCTTCGAATTTCGGAGAAATTTTCATTGAAAGGTTTTGAGAGTCTTTTGATTCTTCTTGTTTTTCGATTTTCTTGAAGTTTTCATTATTTTTCGCAGTGATAATGCAATCTACAAGTGAATCTTCTTCACTTTGATCGAAAATCTTTTTTTTTCTATTCAAAAGTGATTTTTTTTCCAATTCCTTAAATTCCTTCCTAGAAATCCATCCTTTCGCAGCACTTTGAAAATTTTTCAAAAGCTTTTCATTTAAGTACTTTTCCTCGAATTTCGCTTTAGCCTGCAAGATTTTTTCTTGAATTTCATCATTTTTCTGTTTATTTATTTTCTTCAACCTGACAATTTTGCTATTTTCTTCTAAAAAAAAATCCTGTGAAGGTCCTGACTCTTCAAATGAAAATTCTTCCAATTTAGGAATCGAGAAATTTTCTTGATTTTTCAGTTTGAGTTCATTTGCAAATCGAGAGTCTTGTTCAAACAATTCAAAATCGTCGACGATTCCAAATGCGGGGAGTTCTGAATGTTTTTCAGATAAAATCGATTTAGCCTTTGAGACTTCTGACAAGTTTTCAAGGTAATCATCAAGCCATTTCATTTCAGGACATTTTTTTAGTGTTTTTTTCTGTTTTTTTTCTGGTCTTTTGAAAAGGTCGGAACTTGGAATGACTTCAATGATTTTAAGATTTTCTTTTTCGGACCTGGGGATTTTTTTCTTTTTTTTTTGGATTTTTGATGAGAAGTGGTTGCTTCGGGATGATAGGCATCTTTTGCTTGGACTTACTTCTGGAGTCATGTTTTTTGACTTGCGGACTGATTTTAAAGGTTTTGAGAAAAGGTCGGATTTGTAGATGTCTTTTTTCGGTTTCGCCTTTTTCTTCGCTTCTATTCCCCAGGGTTTGCGAGGGTTGAACATTTTTTGTTTGAAGTTTTTCAGGTTCTCCTCTCGTGTGCAGAGATTCAAGTTTTTTATGTTTTTTTTTAGTTTTTCTTTCGCCTCGGTTTTTTGTTTTTCTAGCTTTTCATGGCTTTTTTTTAGTTTTTTCTGTTTTTTTAAAGATTTTTCAACAATTTCTCGGATTTGAACTGGGTTTTGCTTTTCAGGAGTTTTTTGAGGTCTTGTAAGGTGCGGAGAAGACATGCTGGCTCTTTTGGTTCTGCTTGTTTTGCTGGGGTCTTGCTTGGATTGCACTAGTTTTACACTTTTTACTTTGGTCAACGGTGAAGGAGTTCTTGATTTTAGGTTTGTTTCAGTTTTTGATGGTTTTTTTAAAGACTTTGGAATTTTTTGAAAAAGCTTTGAATGAAGTTTGTGCTTTAAAGGCTTTTTTGATGGCACTTGCACTGCGTATGGGTACTTTGAAACTGATTCGTCTCTTATTGTGATTATTGACTCGTTGCTTAGTTTTCGTCCTAGAACTGGCACTGAAGGGGGACGGGCTAATTCTGGAACTTTTTTCAGGAAGTTCATTTGGGAAGAATTAGATGCATTCAAATAACTTTTTTGATTTGAATAAATTGGCTTATTTTCCATTATTTTATCAGTTAGAATTGAAGCTTTGGAATTATTGATCAGTTGGGTTATTGAGGAAGGTTTTAAGTGTTTTTAATTATTTGAATATTAACTTTGAAAAATTGGAATTTTTTAGATTGTAAAGATGAATGACTTAGTTGTGTTAAAATAGATAGAGTTTATTATGTGAACCAAATCCACCCTCACCCATTTCCATCTACATGAAAATCCACACATAAATCTCTAAATCAACAATAAAAAAGCATGCCTCACGAAGAACTCAAAAGCTCATAAATAATTATGAGCGGACTCCATTGCACAAAATGCGAAGAGCAGTTCAACCTAGATAAATTAATTCCTTTAGTCCTTCCCTGTGGAGACTCAGTCTGCATGAGTTGTTTATTAAAGATCCGTGGCCAGTCCTACAACCTTCACAAATGCACAAACTGCAGTTTTATCTTCGAAGTATCAAACAAGTTCATATCAGAGCTTCCAAAAAACAAAGCAATTTTATCACTAGTCTCATCAAACGGGTCATATCAGCGAAATGGTCCTCTTCCCAAGGTCCTCTTCGCGAATACTCCAGAGCCAAAGCGAATAACATCAAGTCCAGTGCAGAAGCCTTTCGTTTACTACACTCCATCCTCCTATCAACACCCAGTAACAATGAGTTCTCCCAACTCAGTCGCGATTAAATGCTCGAGGCCAGGGTGTAACAAAGACAGGTACTTTTACAATGGAGAAGTTTGGGACTACTGCTGTTTGAACTGCAAAGAAATGGACAGAGTCAAGGAATATTAAAGATTTTCAATAATTAACCAGTCTTAGCTTATAATGGAAAAAAACACTGTCGAAACACTTGAAAGAAGGGTGCAGGCCATTGCTGATCATCTCGGGAACTACAAAAGTTTTATCTCGCAGAATGAGACTGTTAGTTCTATATACTCGAAACTTCAAAGGGAAAATGAAAGCTTGATGATCGCTAATATCAATCAGGATTTCGTCAACAAGTACCAAAATCTTGCACCTTTGATCAATGAAAATGATGTCAAGTCACTTTTGTTGAATACTTTCGTCAAGGCTGAGTTCATTTTAAAGTTTGAGAAGGAAATAAGAGAAGTCGCTCGACATATGGAAAAAATTGAAAGCTTGAAAAGATTTCTGGACTTTGACCCTCTTCATAATATTCATGAAAAGAAAAAAATTGTTAGGCAACTTGAACTGGCGCAAATTCAACTTACTTATAGCTTTAGTGTTAAGGAAAAAGCTTTTATGAAGTTGCTTGAAGAGTATAATCAGGTTGTGTTGGGGATTAATGAACAGCTCCTTGAGTGGGATTCAAGGTTGGAAAAAATTAATAGGTCTAAAGGGAAAAATTAGTTTATGGTTATATGAGGATTATGCAAGGATTTAAGGGATTTGGAAGGTTTTAAGTAATAAATTTCTTTTCAGATTATTTAAATTTTATGGGTTGATTGTTTTTAAGGATTTTAGCAAGATTTTAAATCAAAAGGTTTTTTTGAAATTATTTTAATTTGACGGGTCGATTAGCTTTAAATTTTAGACTTTTTTGATATTTAGACCAAAGAATCAAGCCTAAGGCTGAATTTTTCTTGTTTAATTCATTAGGAATTTTTTAATATTATGATAAGTACAGAGCATATTAGTAAATAAGAATTAGAATGATAATATTATTAGTGCACAATGATTATTGGCACACTTCCTTAAAATATCCTCGATAAGACTATCCATCTTTCTCTATAATAAATAAAGGCCATATTTAATTGAAAGATTTCTTCAAAAATATTTTTTTAGTGGACTCAAGATCTTCAAATAATTATTTATTGGAATTCTAATATTAAGTTAACGATCAACTAACAATCCTATTAACTAGTTTAAAGTGATAATCTTCTCAAAAAATCCCCCTTCAAGTATTCATGTAGCCGATCCCACTTAACTTGGCACTGAATCGAATGAATAACTTCTCTACAACAAAAGATTCCAAACCTGCTAATCAATATGCTGGGATCAGGATCACTGTAAATCAGCCTTACAAGTGCTAAATGCAATTCTTTAACTTCAGCGGGTTCGAAGAATTCTTTGAAAAATTTCAAGTTGTAACTTGTTCTATGTTGTCCCTCTCTTGGAAACAAGATATCAAATGTTTGACTATGACAGTGTAATACCTGGACTACCGCCAACCAGTTATTCGATTGTTGCAAACTGAGAGGATCGACTTTGATTGCGGTTTTACTTGGAATTCTGTTATTTCGATGTGATCTTATTGCTCTTTCAATGCTTCTAATGAAGCAGATTGTTAAGTAATCGCTTCTTGCTCTTGCGTTTGTCCTGGTTGAGAAAGCCTTGATTATCTTACGGGGAGCCGGTGTAATGACATCATTTTGAAAAGGGATGCTCAGGGATTCACTCACTGTTTGACCTTCATCTGAGCTGCTTTGACTAGAATAGAACTCGCTGCTTGAGGACGACATTAAATTTATTATATCTTTCAAATAAACTCACTTTCTTGGGTTCATTTAAAACGATGAAAAATTTAGATTTTTTTTTTGGAAAAATTTTGAAGCTAAATATCTTTAGAATTTATTTAGGATGTAATGAGAGGAATGAAGTAAATTTATTGTTGTTCTAATTACTTTTTAATTGCAGTTGTTGGGGACTCTATATTCGAATGTAATAAATAGAAAATGAGAATTCTATAAAAAGATGTAGAAATAATCAATGCTGATAAATGCATCTAACTTAATCAAGTTTTAATATAAATGATAGTTTTCTCATTGTACTTCTTCATAGCATAAGAGTTTGTTCAACCTTACCAAAGATAAAAAATTTAATGATCTTATAAACATCAATCTTACTTCAATCAATCCTCTAAACATTTATATACAATTCTGAATAAACAATAATATCTCCTCAATCATTCCTGAAATATCTAACATTTTTCAAATCCTCTAATTTTTATCTGAAAAAATGCACTAGCTATGAATCCAAATCAAAAAAAATTTCTAATATCATCCTCTGAATCATCTGCCTGAATCAAAGCCTAAAAATTAGAAAATAAACTTTAACTACAGATTACTCAATATGTAGAATATATCGAAAAAACACTTATTGTTAATTAAATTAACCGGAGTTGTTGTTATTTTGAACATACTGACTTAAGCATTCTCCCTTCAAATACTCTTCCATACTTTTCCACTTACTACAGCACTCAATAGAATGTTCTTCTTCAAAACAACAAAAAAGTTTAAACTTTTTTATAAGGATCGATGGGTTCGGGTTACTGAAGAGCAGATCAACAATCGCCAAGTGAAGGTCTTTTACTTCAGTTCTAGAAAAGAAATGATTACAAAATGTAAAATTGTATGACATTTGACTTTCGCCTTGATTGTGTTGATCCGATTGGAATCTGCGAGGTTCTAAGATTTTTTCAAATAATTCGTGATGCTCTACACAGACTAAAACGATTTGATTCCAATACCTGGTTTCTATATCATTGCTACTGCGAACTTTTATCGAGGTTTTTGTTGGAACTTTGTTGTCCTTGTAATTCTTGAAGGCTCTCTTGATGTTTCGGATGGAAAAAATTGATAGAAACTCTTTTCGTGCTTGTTTTTTGTTTTTTGATGAAAATTGAGTTAGGAGTAACTTCAGGGTTCCTGGATTGCTCCTTGTGTTGGGAATAGGGTGATTTGAAATGTTCATTATAAATTCATTTTTTTTTATTCTTTTAAATCAACCGATATTGATGTTAAAAAATGTAGAAGAAAGTGTTAAGAAAAAATTAAGTTTTTTAGAGTCTTGGGTGGTAAAAGATTTTTATAAAAAAATCGAAACTATACATTTTCAATTCATTAATAATCAGAGGTAAGTCTATTAATCAATTTTTTTTTGGTAAAGAATATATTAGGAATTGAATCTTAACTTTTATTGTCTTCACATGGTTTGATTAAATTTTAAGCTTTTAAGATTTGAACTACTTATGAATCTTACATTTTTACATTATTATCCTATAATATTAATTAAAATATGGAAAAGTACTAAAATTTAGATACTTTCTAAGAATAGCATTCAAGTTGTTTATCCAGAAATATTTTACAAGGATTCATAGAAATTTTTCAATCTTATTTTATTTGATGGAAATTTATCGTTATTTGAATGCAGCCAGATTGTTGGTTAGAGTCTTTATTAAGTGAAAAGATTTGATTTTTTAAGTATTGAATGAATAACATTCATTCTTTTTTCTTGTTCCTGAGTAAATCAATCATCAAAAATTTTTTTTTGAAAAAAATTTAATCCCTCCCATCCTGTTAATATCCAATTCCAATTTCTCCTAAATCCAATAAAATCTACCCAATTTCTCAATCCTGCAAATTCATAAAATTCCATCTAATAAAGATATTCCCTATTCCTACCCATGATAAAAACCCTTTTTTTTTTCATAAAATGTAGAATTTTAAAATAATATCTTCTGTATTTTAAACAAAAATGCAGACTAACCCATAAAGCAAACACTTAAAATTCTTCCATACTATTAATTATTTATACTCATCCAGATATCGTTTATACATAAAGTCCTTGAACTCAGTCCATTTGAGATCGCAATAGATTGAGTGCTCTTCATTCAAACAACATTTGAAGTTGAACCGATTTATAAGGTCTCGAGGCATAGGTTCACTAAACAAAAGATCAAGTAAAATTATCAGTGATTTTCGATTCACCTCGAGAGAAAAGAAGTTTTTGCATGTTTTATGTTTGAAACTCATTCGTTTTTTAACATTTCGACCATTTTTCAATATGTCGGGTGATTCGATTTCATCCAATGTTTTCGAAGGTATTTTAAAATCATCAGAATTACAATTGTGAAGTAAAACAAGTTCATTCCAATGCTTGTTTTGAAGTTTACTCGCTGGATTCACGGCGATGGCAGACTTTGATGGAACCTTGTTCTTAATGATGGACTTGCCAGCACGAATGATACTTCTAATGAGTCTAGTAGTTAAAAATTCCTTGGTGGGGCTTGAGTGTCGAGTCTTTAAGAAGAGATTCAGGACTGTTTTGAACTTGTCGGTCCCTTGGGTTCTCTGCTTGGTCATTTTTAAAAATTATAAGAAAATGGCTTTGATTCTACATATATTACAATTTTGTCTAATATTTATGAAAAGACTGTAATTACAATCGAATTTCAAGAGTAATCGTTGTCAAATTACTAAAAATTTAAAAAAAAGTCTTAATGTTTTAGATTTCTTGCTTGAATCTCTCTTAAAATTTATGATTTTGTAACTTTATCAAGCTTGAAATTTTTTTGGAAGGGGAAATTGGCAGGTTTTAGGGGTATTGGGGTAGTATAGTCGAATGAAAGCAACTTATAATGATTGGGGATTTCAAATTAATCACAGTGACTTGTTAAACATCTTGAAATTCAATACCTTCGAGATACTTCAATTATATAGTTTGGTCAATAAATTAAATACATAAGTTGATTTAATCATGACTATATTAAAACACACTAATATCAATAATTTCTTATGAATTTTATAGATTTATGTCTAGTTATTTAAAACTCTTAATTCAGTCTGCAGACACAACAATGGTAACTTCAGGATTATGAAAGATGAAATTAAATAGAATGATTCTTTTTTAGGTTTTGTGAGATATGGGACTGTTTGTGTTAAGATTCAGAAACAATGAATTTTATTGTGATATTTGTTACTAATTTTACTGGATATTGAATGTTAAACATACATTTTTTATTACTAAGTTTTAATCCGGTATATTCATTTTATTTCAAAAGCTAAAATATTAAATAATTATGGCTGATTTCAAGTAAGATCGAGAGATTATTGCATCAGTAAAGATTGATAAAATTTTTCATGATTTTTATAGAATACAACAGTATTCTAAAAAAAATTTACTATTGAAAATAGTGCAGCCACTTTCGTTGTGAATCTCTTGATTCAAATAAATTAATATATTCATTTCTAAAATCATTTAAGTGAACTCACTCATTGTTGAATTCCCAGTCATATATTTAATGATTTTATAAATATTTCATAGGAGATCTGTAATTAAACTATGCTATAATTAGCGTCATTATCCATATCAAACATGAAAAATGATAATGATTAAGTTTTATCAATAAGTCTAACTAAATCTCTGATTATATTTCATTATGTTGATCAGATGGTTTAAGACAAAATATCGAATACTGTCGATAATTTTAACTTAAAAGTAAAGAGTAAATCATAAATTTGAACTCACAAATTGTAACTGCGGCGTAGTTTTATCCCTCTATTAGTATTAACTATAGAAGTTTTCAGACCTATTTGAAAACCAGCCCAAGATGCCACCAGCAGATCATCTTTCTATAGCATTATCATAATTAAAGAAAACTTTTCGAAAACTGTTTCGAAATCCAGACCCACCAAAGGAAAACCACCTGCATTTTGACTAGGAATCACTCTCTATTATATATATCAAATTTAAAGCATCAAAGTAAAAATTAATAATTATCACTTAAATTTTTCTCCCAAATTCTCAGTTTATGCAGTACATTATAAGTGCTTGATATCCTGCTGATGCTGTATAAGTTAACATTTTAATAACCCAGATATCATCAGAATTAGTAAATTTTTATAGTTTTTAATTATTTGAATGATTATGGCCGAGCACACAACCACCAACTCAACCAAATCTTATAATTTATTTTTCTGGAATATCATAGCACGATAGTATACAATAACCTAATTTAATATTAAAATTCGCTTCTAACACATTTTCCTGAAAACTAAATGTTTTGGTCTGAATGTTTCTAGTTTAAGGTTGATTTATTTGTCGAGGTCTTGAATCGATTCTGAATATATTTTCTTGGAATTGAATCATCGGAAACTTTATTATATTTTTTCTATAGCAAATCGTATAAGACTTGCTTCATTCTATTATAACTTGTCTAGATTTTAAAAAGAGGTTGGATAATTAAATTCGATTGAGTCTAACTCCATTTTTTTAATTGTTTAATCTCAAATTTGAGTTATGGTTTAATTTAATATGATTATATTTTGTTTAAAACTTTATGTGTTTGTGAATACTTTGGAAAACTCATATGAAATTTGGATTTGAAAAATCTTAAAATATCTTGATGGGTATCCCGATATAGTTATACCTAATGACCATTAAATTATTTCAATTAATTTACCTATAAATCTCTATATCTAATCATAAAATTCAATTTTCAGTCACACAAATCTCCATCTTTCTCCTATTTCCTAATCCTGAATAAACTAATCCTACAATACGTACTTCCTTATTCTAAAATAAAAACCCTGAAAAATTCCACCCTACAATCAATTAAACAAAAATATATTTAAATCCAACTATTTACTTATATTCCATACACATCCTCACTACAAAATCTTTGTTTTCAAACCATATCAAATGAATTATTGATCCTTAACCTGCATTTCCATGATCCATCCAAAATCTCCCGACATTTAAACTACCCAAAACCTTTGCTCTATCAAACCCTACAACAAAATGATGAACAATATCAGTTTCCCCAAGAACCCTAGGAAAAGGACAGACCATATCAGTGCCAACAGGAGCAGGTGCTTCCATATACGAAAAAACTCCAGTTTTTCCAAGTCCCCATGCAAAGCAGTTGCCATTAGCAGTCAAAGCAATAACACAATTTTCTCCACAAGCCAAGTCAACCACGACTTCCCCATCAAGGTTAACCTTTGTCGGGTGTTCAAGTTTTTTAACTCCAGGTCCCATTCCAAGTTGTCCTAAAGTTCCCAGTCCCCAAACCACGACATCTCCATTCTCACAAAGAGCTGCTGAAAAAGCGAGTCCAGCAGCGACTTTTTTTACTTTTTCATTAATAAGACTGACACAAGTAATTTCATTAGTCCTCATTTGGTGATTCAAAAATTTTCTTTCAAGTCCGAGTTGCCCCAACTCGCCCCATCCAAAGGCGAAGACTTTTCCAAGAGAATCAAGTAACAAAGTATGAGAGTCTCCACAAGTCCCGGCCTTGATGTGAATATTTCTTGTTGAAAAGTAAGTTAATTGAACAGGTTTAAGAGCGACGTACCCCATTTCGTCTTTACATAGTTGCCTGTTGTTGATTCCTAACTGATGCACCTCGCCTCTTCCCCACATGAAAGCTTCGTGATTGGAAGTGATTGCCAAGTTGTGATGTCCGCCGCATTCCACATAAGAAATCACTGGAAGCCCAGGGACTTCAGAGGGAAAGGACAGAGAGCCAGTGTTCCCGTGGCCCAGGCAGCCACTTGCGCCGTATCCCCAGGTGAAGACTTTTCCAGAAGCGGTGAGTAGTGCAGAGTGTTCGAATCCACAAGAAATAAATAAAACTTGATTTTTACTGATAAAGATCAGGACTTTTTCAGTGAATAACGATTTACAAGTGAATAAATCACGGTCTTTATCAACTTTTGACTTGGTTGCAGCTTCTACATTGGAATATTCCAGGGAAAGACTTGTACGAAATCCTGTGAAACAACAACTTGCAATGATATTTAAACCACTTTCATCATTTTCCACCTCTTGACAAATGACCATCTTTGGAAGAATTGGGGAAAGAGGACTAGGCAGGTCATTTTCTGACTTGTTTGACTTGCTTAGTAAGTTTTTCGAGGCTGTCGCCTCGACTGGGATAAAATCACGGACATGCTGGACGACGCCTTCTTCAACAAGAGACATGCACTCTTCAGTGTTTTCTTCCATTCTGCCAACAATACTTCTGAAGAGCAGGTCATCAGCGTCGCTCGGACGGCCTTGAATGATGCTTCCCCAGTTTTCACTCAAGTCATTACCAGCGACGCTGAACTGACTGACATGACTGAAGCTGTTGTCATGCAAGTGCTTTGACCGAAGGTAATGCTCGGCCATGGTCTCAGATTCAAATGAATTTACTGGAGTGATTGATCTGTAAACTCCTTCATTTGCATTTACCATGAATTTTAAATGAAGACCTTTTATTTCTCGGATCGCGGAAGAGTCTAGAAGTGATGGGGACTGTGAACGACGGGATAGTTGACTTGTGGGAAAGAATGATGAACTGGCATCATTTGCAAAGTCTTGAGGGTCTTGAAAGTCTTTAGGCTCTTTAAGGTCTTTTAAGTCTTTTAAATCTTTTAGGTCTCTGAAGAATTCAAGCTTGATCTGATCGTCTTTACCGAGAATTTCTTGAGATGGGTCTAAGGTCTGCAGGTCGTGGCTTGTCATGAAAGAATTCGCTGGAGCTTCGTTTGAAAAGTTAAAAATTAAAGAATCTGGAGATTTTAAAGTACTTTTAAATGGAGACGATGAGTGTAACAAGGACAGTGCTTGAGAGATATTCGCTGTTCTTGCGTATGTTAAGATTTTATATGAAACTATCGCCTTGGCTTCTGAGGGCGCGTCTTGAGTATCGAGAATAGGGAAAAGGTAAAGAGAATCATTTAAAAATGACAAGAAAGTCTTTTGGTTGCAAGGAATTCCAGAGTACTGAGGACTTTTTATTAACTCGTATGTGATTTGGATGCTTTCTTCTTTCAGTATGTGATTTTTACTCATATTTAATAGTATGACAGGAAGAATAAGAATAAATTCTACTTAAACTTTTGAATTTGGTTCTTTTCTAAGATAATCTTTCCTTCCTTGTACTTCTGGCTGGGTTCTTGTGCCCAGACATAACTCCAGCCGATTTTCAAATGGCAAGCCTTGCAAAAAACATCACAAATGATATGATTTCCAGTCCTAAGCAGGCGGCTTTCACTGGGTCCTAAGTAATAATTGGCAACTTTATTAAACAAAAAGGCTCTTCCATCTCCCGACATAAAATCCTTAGAAATTCTCTGGTCTTTCGAAGAAAGATGAACCTTGCAGACTTTGCACCTATAAACACAGGACTGTTCCAAGTACTGATAAAAAAGCTTGCCCATATTATTCTAATATGAAGAACGACGACAGGCCCGTGTTGATCATCGCAAGTGGAGCCAACCAGGACCCTAGCGATTTATACGAGCCTGGCAATAGCGGCTTGTTGATTTCTTCTCTTTTAACTATTCACAAGACCCTCACTCGCTTTGCCCTTGACTGGGAAATTTCGACTTTTAATGGATTTAAAGTCCTTCTTACGAATGACGTAAATAATGAGGAAAGTCAGAACTTTTACTCGAATTTCATGGGAAAAATCAATGCTCCAAGGTCACTTGAAGACCTTCGGGCTGAGGACTATAGAGGGTTTATTATTCCTAGTGTTAAAGCGTTTTTAGGAAGTTTTAAAACTTCTCCTTTAGTTGGACTTTTCGCTGGTCCTGTGTTGAATTTGATGAATTCTTGCAAAAATGGGATTATTTCGGGATATGGACTTGTTTGTACTTTTGAATGTAAGAAAGAAGGGAAATGGGTATTGGATGGGTTTAATGTTGCTTCGGTTAGCTTGGTTCAGCAAAGTATTGATGAAAGGTTCGCGAATTTTAATTATTTGATTGAGGATAAGGTTAGGGAACTTGGGGGAAATTTTGTTTGGAATGATCGAAGTCAGGAATTGGTTGTTCTTGATAAGGGGATTATCACTGTCCAAGATGATAACTCGCTTGCTATTGGGTGTAATTTATTTGGGTATGTCTTAACTGAAAATAGTTGAAAGTAGTTTAGGAATGATTTGATGCTGAAGGAATAGAAACTTTAGAGGTCATGATTATCATGGTGTCAAAAATAGATTTTTAAGAGATGATAAATCAATTATTTAAGAATAAACCTTCAATCAAATAAATCTAATAAAAACTGAGTTCACTTTTATTTGATTTTGTGGTATCAGCTCCAACATTTAATTTTTCTCACTACACCAATTCACATAAAACCAAGAAAATCTCTATTAAATCTAATTTCCACTAAAAAATATTCCCTAAAATATTTAAAATCGATCATGGGAAATCAGCATGATAGTGGAATTCTGGAGCTCCAAGCCCAAGTAACAATGCTGAGAGCCATGTACATACAACGTTCAGCTTTACGATACCAGATGAACATCAATATAATCCACAGCAACTACAAAAAAATCCATATCAACCGAAAATACGAGCAAGAGTCTTTAAAGCTTTATCGTATCAACTCTCATCAACTTCCAGAACTTCAACAGTCACTTGAATCCTTGTCAAACCGTAAAAAGCCCGAATTTAATGAACCGAAATTCATTTCAAAGCTAAAAAATTTACTTCGATTGAAAGACCAGCCTCCTTTCATCGACTTTGAAAGTCCAGCGCCACTGATAATTGAAGAAGCGACACAAGTTCAAAACCTTTTAAATCACATAAAAAATCTAGGAGCTTATATCGAAGATCTAAAGCGAAAAAAGGCAGAAAACGATAAAAAAATCGAAGAAAACCAAAAAAAAGACATATTGATTGCTAAGATCGTGAATGAAATCGCGGATATCAAGCATTACAACTCGTTTTTAAACGTGACTCATGAATACCTGGGCAAGAAGAAAAGTTTCAGAGCGAAAGAAAGAAGAACGACTTTAATGAACAATTCTTCAATAAACGTCCAGTCTCGGTACTTGTTAAGAGAATCAAAAAAGCAGGTCCAAGTCTTCCGCAATAAAATCGAGGAACTCAACAAAAGAATAGAAAAAAAGATCTTAATGCATGATAAACGTCATTCAGAAATGAGATACAGTGCAGATCTTTTCAGTCACGAAAAGGAACTCGAAAGGAAACTCGAAGACCTTCACGCAGTCGAAGACCGACTCACAGAAAAAATCAGAAGACTCCGAAAAAACAACTCATCAGTCTCAACATATGAAGAAGAAAGAAAAGACACAAAAAGCATCACAGATCAAAAAATTACTATTTTCACTGAATTTCTTTCAAGTCTTCATCGAAAGCGATACCACGTCTCTGAAATCCCTGTCGACCCGGACCTTTAGAATAATAAATAAGCCAAATACTTCAATCCTTTTCAATAAACCAATATATGGACACCCAGGACGTTCAAATCGAAGCCACAACAGAGCCAGTCCCTTCCCCGCTTTCAACACCCGCCGAAGATTCTCTTCAATTGTCAGACTCTTCACTTACTACCTTAAACGACTACCTGACCGCCTCGAATTCCTGGCAGTTTTCCCTGAAAATTCCGAATTTCTCATACTTAGGCGACGTGGTCGACGCAATTTTACATTCTCGATTTCCATCAAAGCCCAGATCTTCATTTCCAAGCGGTCCTCATTACTTTCCCTTGAAGTTATGTCTTCTAGGTTCACAGTTCTCTGGTCGTCATACAAACAGCAAAGTCCTCGAAGTTAAATACGGACTGAAAGTCTTTGAAATTGAAAAAATTCTTGAAGACCGAAATAAAGTCTTGGAACGTAAACAAGAACTGGAAGAAGGAAAAAAGCCGAAAAAAGTTCAAGAAGATGAAAGTGAAATTTTCGTTGAAGAGTCAGTCAACTCGCCTGGGGACAGCATTAAAGAAAAAGTCAGACTTTTAAGGGCGAAGATGAGAGGTATCCTTGGAGACGAGCCGAAAGTAGAAGAAGAACAGAAGAAAAACACGAAAAAAGAAGAAGTTAAATGTCAGGGTTGGATCGTTTTAGGTTTTCCTAAAACCGCTGAAGAGGCTGAAGAACTTGAAAGAGAAATGGCCGGGTTCATCGACTCCAGACATCTTCCCCCTTCAACTGCAGATAGAAAAAAATGTGAAAGTTTGATAATCGCTTCACCTTCAGGGAGGACTATTCGAAGACCTGTTCTAGAAAAGTCTCTTTTTGACTTGATATTTAAACTTGAAGTGCCCAGTCAGACTTTAGTAAGAAGAGCTGTTGATCGACGAGTTGATGCAAGTGGAAATGTTTACAACTTGACTTTCAACCCACCTCCTGACAACCTCCTTCCAAAGCTCAAGCCTATTGAGAACCCAAATGAAGAAGAGATCCTCAGAAACTACGAAGAATTTAATGCTGACAAGGCTCGACTTAACCTCTGGATGCAAAAATTTGGAGTAGCTCGATGGTCAAGTTTCGTCCAAATCCATGAAACTAAACTTGAAGTCGTCAAAGAAACAATTGAGAAAAAAATTCAGGAATGGTTGAAAATTCGTGAAGAAAATATGAATAAAGTCGAAACTTTTGAAGTTAGTCTTGAGTTTCATGATGTTGAAGCTATGGTCTCTGTACAGGATGTGAAAAATTTGTATAATTCTTGGGTTTTACTTAAAAATTCCTATATTTCTGACTTGTTACAAGCTTTGAATGGAATTTCTAATATAAAAAATGAACTTTATGAGGCGAGACAAGAACTTTTAGACACTTTTGAAGAGTTTCTTACACGACCTGACCAGAAGCAAGATTTAATTGACCCGTTTATAGAGAAACTTGGGAAACTTCTAGAGTCAAAAGCGATTATTTCAAGTAGGTCTAGAAAAAACTTGTATGATGAACTTGACAACCTCTCAGATCAACTCTGGGACATCATCGAAGGACGGAAAAGTGAAAACTTGAAGTACCTCGAAAAGCTTATCAACCAAGACCCCTGCCTGGCACTGATGACTTCAGTCCTATCCAACATAAAATCCTTGGTTTCCCTAGAAATCTCTAAACTTATCAGAAGTTTCAACTTAATCAACCTTTTCAACTCAATTCTCTCAAAAGGTGAAAAACCTTTCATTGAACTTGGAATCCCTGAAGTCCAAATCGAAATAAACCTCGAAAACCCTGATCAAGGAGAAGAAAAACTTTTAGAAATCCTTCGAAATGGAAGAAATTTCATCAAAACTTTGCCGAATTCTGAAGTTAAAGATGAAGGATGTTCTCAGTTCTTAGTAAGATTAGAAGAAATTCAACATTGGGGAAAGCAGACCTTGTCAGACATCGTGAAAAGTTCGAAAAAGATTTTTGAGTTGCTTGATAAGTGGATTGGAGACGCGATTAAAGCGGAAAACGACGCGGCTAATGAAATCATTAAAGCTTGGAAAGACTCAGTGCGTGACAGGAGAGTGAGTCAAGTAAAGACCATCCGTGAAAACTCAATAATCAAAGAGTACCTGACGAGAGACCTTATTTAATCTCTATAAATGGAACAGAGAGAAAAGTGGCATTTCGACCATCTAAGAGATGTACACAAGAAAAAGTTAAACCTGATCAACTCTAACTCAAGTAAAAGAATTGACAACTCACCACCTACAACAATGCAACTGTCGAAAAATCGCGTCGCTTCTTATCAGAACTTGAAAAATCAAGAGCTTCATGAGATTTATCGAAAAAATCAAGTTATTCTTGATGCACTTCAAGAGATTTCTAATCGCAGGGTAAGGATAAAGCAGATAAAAACTCAGAATAACTTCACCCCGGGTGTTAAATCTTTGAATATCAACTTTAGAAATAAGGTTTCTAGGAAAATCATTGAAGAAAATGAACTTATTTTACAGAAACTTTCTTCTAAGGGCTCAACGATTTCGGTGAAGAAGTTTGATGATGACTTCAAACTTTCTCTGCAGTATAAAAAAAACTTGACGAGAAGAATGTTGTTTGAAAGTCCGAAAAAAAATTTTAAAAAGAAAAAACTTCCGAAAATTGAAAGGACTCAAGATTTGAAGAAAAAGTTGAAACCTGTTAAGAGTGATAATGAGTTAAAGGAGAGAAGGACTCAAGTGCCTAGGGAGAAGGAGTCAGTCGTTTCTGAAAAGGAAGAGAATCATGAAGAAAAATTAATGGCTGAGGATAACGGAAATGATCCAAGGTCAAATGAGGAAAAGAAAGACCTAAAAAATGATTCAAATATTGCTAAGGAAGTCAATTTAACTCAAAATGTTGAAAAAATCGAGAAAAATGAGGACCTCGGTCAGAAAGATGATAGAATCCCACCTGAACACCCTCTAGAAAGTGAAAATCCTAAAAATCCTGCAGAAGTCTCCCGAAAATCAACACCGAAACTTCCAGAAACCGAAAAAAACCAGAGCTTTTCAAGTAAATCAAAAGATTCAAGTCTCTCCAAAAAGAGCAAATCCTCATCAATCAAAAAATCATCAAGATCATCAAGTTCATCAAGTAAAACCTAGTTAACTCTCCCATCTCCTAGAACACTATTAACTATTTAGCTGATAATCGCTTCCAAAAGCTGCCTAATGAGTTCTTTGAATTCGTGAACATCAATAGTCCCAGAACCATCAGTGTCCAAAGTGACAAGTGCATTATTAACCTGCTCTTCAGAAGGTGCCTTGATTCCAGCTTCTTGAGCGACAGTCTGCATGGCTTTTCTCAATTCTTTCTTGTCAATGTGTCCAGAATGGTCTTCATCAACAGCGTCAAAGACAGCTTTGGTCACTTCTGTGAGTTTTGAATCGTCTTCAAGGATCTTCTTGATCTCGCTGATCTGCTCATCTGCTTCCACCATTTTATAGCCATTAAAAGCTTTCTGATTTAGGTTTTATAAGGAAGGGTGAATTCAGATTACAACCTGTTCAAACCTTTCAGTTTTTAGCAGAATGACTGAAAATTCTCTTCTTTTCAATCTTTTTCATCTTTCAGTGATTTAGTTTAGATAAATGAAGTCTCTTGCTCAACTCAAGGCTGAAAGCAAAGTGGAAACTTTGTTAAAAAGAAGGGAAAAAGCGGATGAAGACCGAGTTTTTTCTCAGATTGCAAAGGAAAGAGAAGAGCTGGAAGCCAGAAAACGAGCAAGGACTCCGAGTATCAAAAGTTTAGCATCATTCGTCGCTGCTGGAAGAACGAAAGAGAAAAACTTGAAAGCTCTTACTTTGCGAATGAAGAAAAACGCGGAGGTAGTCCCTGATGAAGGAGTTATTCTTGTTGTTAGAATTCATGTCTCAGTCGATGCAGCGAATCCTGTCAAGAAAGCCTTGCATTCTTTGAGACTTGACAAAAGATACTCAGCGGTTTTTGTCAGTTTGAATCCGACAACGAAGAAACTTGTTCAAATCACTGAACCTTTCATCATGTTCGGGAAAGCTACAGAGGATCTTATCAGAAAACTTGTCACAAAACGGGCGAAAATCGTGAAAAATGGAGTCGAAGTTGAATTGAAAGATAACTCAGTTGTTGAAGAAGCTTTAGAACAATATGGAATTCTCTGCATTGAAGACCTTATTTTTGAACTTTGTAATGATGGGCAGCATTTTGAACAGGCTTCTAAGTTCCTAGCGCCTTTCAAACTTAACCTTCCTGCACAGAAGTTCAAAAAGTCGGCATTTGCGAAAGGAGGGGATTTCGGATTTAGGACTGATATAAACGAAGTGGTGACTTCTATGATTTAAATAAATTAGGAGTTAATGGGATCGCCCAGTGGAATGAACCTTGCCAGGAGTCTTGTGGGTGTACTGAGTTGATTTTAGGAAAGTATATCAAGTAGTTTAAAACGTGCTCCGGGGGAGTTGGACGAAGTCGAGGTCTTTTTATTGGCTTTGTTGGGTGGATTCCTCGAAGAGGCATGCGGGTTGGGTCCATTTATACTTAAGGAAAATTAAAATTCATAGTCCCAGTTAACTGACCTTGGCCTGAAGTTCGTCTGAGAGTTTTCATATTTTTCTTCATTCGAGATAACTTGATTAATATTCTTCATCGCTCTAAACGCTTTATCAATCTCCAGGTTCAAGTTCGGAATGATCGGCACATAAGGTGCCTCATAACTCTTATCCATAATACTTTCCCAGTCGAAATTTTTAAACCAGTTATGTCCTTTCAAGTTCTCAAAACTTCCTCCATTTCTAGCAGCCGGGTTTTTGCTGAGTAGCTGTTCAATAAAATGTTTAGCTTCCAAAGACGGCTTGGCGAAATTCGGATAACAAATCCGACCTTCAAGTACTTTTTCATAAATAGCATAAGAGTCAGAATCATTTTCTCCAAAAGGAACCCCTCCACAAATAAACTCAAAAAGCATGATTCCAAGACTCCAATAATCAGCATGAATTCCATATCCTTTCCCTAAAATAACTTCAGGAGCCATATAATGAGGAGTTCCAATCATAGTGTAAGTCCTTCCCTGAACAATCTTCGCAGTTCCGAAATCAATAAGTTTTGGGAAGCCTTCTTCATCGACCATGACATTTTCAGGTTTCAAATCGCGATAAACGATATCTCTTTCATGCAAATGTTCAAAAATAATAACAAGACAAGCGATATAGAACTTTGAGTCTTTATTAGTGAGAAGGTTGAGTTCACGAATGACGTCGAACAGGTCTTGTCCCCTGACATGTTCCATTAAAAAGTAAAGTCTTTTGCTGTCTTTAAAGGTTTTTATCAGTTTAAGTATCATGAAGTGGTCGATTTGCATTAAAATTTTACGTTCGAGGATCAGACTATCGATCACTTTTTCATTGTCGATCTTTTTCCGGTCAATCGCTTTCAACGCGTAGAGGTTTCTTTTTGATTTATGCGCTGAAAGAAACACGTTTCCGAACATTCCAGAGCCGAGTTTCTTGATAATGACCAAATCGTTCAAAGTGATGTTGTCGTCCTGCATTTCTATTCTTTGCTTCAGCCTCAGACGGATCCTCTCGTCGATCACTTCAAAGAAGTCTGACTTTAGAAGCACCCAACATTCGACTTTGCCCTGAGCCCTGACAGTCGCTGTTCTGAGTTCACTGAACAAAATCGACCTTTCACCGAAGTAGTCAAATTTATTAATTTGCCGAAGAACTTTTTCATCTTTAATCACTTCGACTTTCCCGGATTTCACAATGAAAAAAGCATCGCCAGGAGAATTTTGCATGAAAATTGTTTGACCAGCTTCGAAATTTTGAACTTTAAGAAGAGTGACGAGTCTTTTTATCTTTTCTTCAGAGAGACCTCTTAAAATCGCTACTTTTTTTAAAATTTGGTAGACCTCGCTTTCGTAGGTGATTTGGTCGAGGTTTGTCCCGACAATGCTTCGCAGGTCAGCCTTTGAGATGGTGGCGATGTCAGCTCTTTCATCAGTATGTAAATCTTCTAAAAGTTCTTCACTTTCCTTAAAGAACCCTTCCTCATCAATGATTTCAAACAGTTCTGCTCTAACCTGTCCATTATTCCCAACAAGTTTTCCATTTAAAACAATGAAAACCATGTCTTTTTTAGCAGCTCCTGAAGAAACTACTAAAGATCCAGCTTCGAAGGTTTGAACATTAACAGCAGAGATAAGACTTTTTACCTGTGATTCTGTGAATTTGCTGAAAAACCTGCTTTTTTCGAAGGACATGCGAATTGAGTTGCGGTAAATAATTTGCGAAAATTGACTTCCCAGCGCTTGGGTCAGGTCGTCTCCGCCAAGCACGAGACATTTGGTATCAACAAGCGCGACGACTGTTGCACTTCTCGGTTTTCTATACAAAAGAGCAAGTTCTCCGAAGTACTCTCCAACTGTCATGTTTCTTCTGAACTCTCCACCTTGAGTACAAGAAACTTTTCCTTCTTTTATTAAAAACAACAAGTCACCAGTATCCCCTTCCTTCACAATCACTTGCCCATCACTGTAATTCACAACTGCAACTGAAGAAAGTAAAGCTTCACGTTGTCTACTCGTCAATCTTTTAAAAATTTCAACATTTTCCAAAAATTGTTTATTTTGCTCGTAGTTCGCTTCGTTTATCGACTGGACAGCTTTACGAAAAGTGCTTCGATCGACTCCCCAAAGATTGCAAATTGATTTAGTCCTGACAGTTGCACTTCTAGGTTTATCTTGCAACAAAGCCATTTCTCCGAAACTATCTCCTGCATTTAAAGTGTTGATTTTGCTGCCGTTTTGAAGGACTTCTAGTTTTCCTGAAGCGATTACGAAGAAGTTGTTTCCAGGTTTTCCTTGTTCGATTACATTTGAGTCTGCAGGAAGGCAGTAGTACTTCATTGCTGACATGATTGTGTCTTGCTGTTCTTTTGACAGGTTCTTGAATATGAAGTGCTTTGTAAGAGACTTGTAGATCAGGAGGTAGTCGGAATCTGTTTTGTCTTTGTGAGTCATTATTGCGTCTGCTGCGTCTGGATATGAAGCTGTTGACATTCGACGGTCGATCACTGGGTTTTTGTTCTTTATTAACTTACGCTCGAGACCAGGGGGGAATGATGGACGGCTTATTGTGAAGTCGTTTGAGTATTTTTGAGAAAAGGATTCGGACTTGTAGTCGATCATGCTGTCTAGGTTATATTCTTCGGGGGTCTTGTTGTCGAAACAGTTTCCCATTTTTTTAGATGAGCTTGGAATGACTTGAATGGAAAAAATTAAAGGTTTAGAGTTGAGTTTTTTTTTGGGTTTATTGGATGGAATGGTTTTTTTTTATTGGGAGGTGGGATTTGATGATGATTTGATTTAGATGAGGGATTTGGAGCTTTTTGAAGGAAGGGTTTTTAGGGATGGTGTGGATCTGTTAAACAAACACTAAAATCGACAATCAATTTCCAACTACTTTATTGAAATGGAAAAAGCCCATAATATTAAAATTCAGCCACAATAAGAATCCCTTTATAAAAATAACTACTTCTGAATCATCACCTAAGCATGCCCTTAAATCAAGCCAATATATTTAAACCATTAATAAACCATCACAAAGCCATTAATTAACAATAATGAAACCCTAAAGAGCGATTAACCTTATTTTATCCGATGCATAAAAATAACTCTACCTTAAAAAATTATAAGATTTTTAATTGTCTGCGCACTTATAGTATTTCCAATCAATTATATAAATTTTTTCTCAATTGCAGGATCTTGGCTTCTTTTTCCTCAATCTTCTCAGCAACGACCTGAGCACGATTCAAGATAGTATCAGGGATTCCAGCCATTCGAGCAACTATGATTCCATAACTTTTCGGACATTCTCCTTCTACCAGTTTATAAAGAAAAATTAACTTTTTAGATGACACTTCGATGTAACTGTTCATATGCATTAGAGTGACACCATTGATTTTCTTTATATCTTCAAGTAATATATGATAGTGAGTTGTAAAAAATGTCCTTGCTCTTCGAATCGCAAGACCTTTCAACACTGCTAAGGCCAAGGCTGAACCATCATCTGTGGATGTACCTCTTCCTAGCTCGTCCATGATGACCAAAGATCGTACAGTCCCAAGTTTAAAAAACTTGCTAGCCTCTTCCATTTCAACCGCAAAGGTACTTTTCCCTTCCACAAGTGAATCCTTAGCTCCAAGTCTAGTAAAAATTCTATCAACAGTGCAAAACTTCATAAATTCAGCAGGTACAAAGCATCCAATCTGTGCCATAATAACAGCAATACAAACCTTCCTTAAAACAGTTGACTTGCCTCCCATATTAGGTCCAGTGAGAACATAACATCGATGTTGTGCATCGAACCTGATATGATTCGGAATAAAGCTAGTGACCCTAGAAGCTAAAATAGGATGATGCAAAGAATTCACAACCAGTTCTTCAGTAAAATCAGAAAAACAAGGCCTTGTCATTGGAAAGTTATTCCCAGTGGAGACCTTAGCAAGTGAAAGCAAACAATCAAATTCCGCAATCAAGTTAATTATTTTTTTCCACTTCTCATGATGATCCAAGAATTCAGAAAGTAACTGACCAAGAAAAGGTCTTAGTTGATTCTTGAGTTTTTCTTCAGTGATCTCTAAATTATCAGCAAGTCTCTTGATGTCCTTTGTGTAGTACCTCTGAAACCCTTGTCGAGCTGTAGTCTCTTCATATCCAGCCGGTTTGCTTTTTTTTACAAGATAAACTGGAACTTCTAATTCATATCGAAACTTTGAGTCCACAAATTTTATTTCCTGGTTATTTCCGAACTTCGCTCTTTCAACTAGAAGTTCTTCTTGAAGCTCTTGTTCTATTGCTTTAACTTCTTCTTTCACTAAATCGTATTCAATGCAGTAACCTGGAGCTGGCTCTGGACAGTCTTCTTTTTTGAACTTCACCAAATCAATGAACTTGTTGCAGAGGTCGTCGACTCTAGGGAACTGGCCGCCTTCATCTTGGAATCTTGCAATTTTAAGTAAAAATGTTGATTCCAACCCGCAGGAATCGAGGCAACTTGAAAGATTTTCCATTTTTTTCATGTCTTTTAAGAAATTTACAAACATTATCAGCTGGTTTGAAGAAACGTTTTCGAAATAAACTGCCTTTGAATTCGACTTTGCACCTAAGGCTACTAGTCTTGCAAGGATTCTTTCAAGGTCTTTTAATTTTGAGGTTTGGGACTCGAAATATCTGCAAGCGTCTTTGTTTTGCATTAGTTCTTCTACTGCGTCAAGACGCATGTTTATTGCATCTGGATCGATTAGAGGAGCGAGCAACCACTTTTTTAGAAGACGTTTGCCGAATGGTGTTAAACATCGGTTTAGAAATGAATATAGAGAGTCTTGGCTTTCTTGAGAGTCTTGTGAACCTGGGGGAGATGATTGAGATGGTCGAGTCTTACCTTGGGCGTCAAGTATTTCAAGGTGCTCAATGGCTTGACGGTCGAGAATCATGAACTGGCTTCCAAAGGACTCTGCGTTGAACACCCGAAGCACAGCTCCGGGTAGCACTTTTTCGAATATTAAACTGTCTTTCATGTAACTACACATTCCTACTAATGCTCTTATTGTTGTTTCTCTTGGAAGGTTAGAGACTTCTGAAGTAAGTCGGCCTGGAAGGTATTCTTCAAGTTTTATTGGGTTCCAGTTGTCTGGATTTCGAAGTTTTGATAGAACTGGCTTACAGGGAAGAGATTTAAATGCTTTAAGTAAGGTGACTGACATAAAAAACTCATTGTATAGCACTTCTACTGGTCTGGTCTTTGCAATTACGTTTAAAAAACCTTCAAAATCTTCTTGTCCAACAATAATCTCTGAAGTACTAAAGTCAGCAATAACAAAGCCAACATTAGACGAAACTTCAATGACTGAAATCAAATAACTAGGTTCAAAAGTTTCTTGCATATAATGAACTCCAATAGTAGATTTAGACAAAACTTCAGTGATTTCTCTTCCAACACATTTCCCAGTTTTCTTAATCCTATTTTTAAGAGTAGTTTCAGTTTGTTCAACAACGACAAGTTTCAATCCTCTCTGAACAAGAATCGAAGAATTTTTTTCAAGAGCTTTTTCAGGGAATCCAACATGAGTCTTTTTTTTATCATCGCCCATCCATTTCAAATCAAGAATAGCCTGAACTCTAATAGCATCCAGATAAAAAAGTTCATAAAACTTGCCAAGTTTAAACAATAAAACTTTATCAAAATGATGTTTTTTAATCTCCCAATATTGACTCATAGCAGGTGTAAATTTTTCTTTCGCAGGAACAAATAAAGTGGTAGGGTCGTAATTTTCATCACCGAATTTATTCCCGTTAATGTCTTTTAAGTTCTTTTTTCTAATGAAATCCGGCAAGTTGAACTCGTCTTCATCGATTTCTTCTGAGTTCCTAAAGATCGGCATTGGGGTGGAAAAAGGCCCAGAACTTGAAGTCCCAACTTTTGATGAAAAGGGAGTCTTCGGGGGTGATGAGAAGTTTACCTTGGAATCATCAGTTTTAGTTGAAAAGGGAGTTTGAAGTAGTTCATGTGAAGAGTTCTGGGTAGTCTCTTCTTCTTTAAATGAAAAAGGGTTTCTGGCGGGAGCAGGTACTTGTCCTGGTTTCGACTTTCCAGGTCTTAATTCAAGACTTGTGCATTCAGAAGTCCTGGAAGAGCTGAAATCTTCATGATTTTTAGTCTCAGTGATTTGGGAGGCCTTAGGAACAGGTGAGAACCATTTTCGCAAATCCATTTATAAGCAGGTAACCTTACACATCTAGTCATCAACACCTTCTAATATAATCAGACATGGCAGCCAACATGCGTAAAAATCAATAATTTATGGAAACCCCTGAAAAGCCATCCCTTGAGTGTTTTTCCTCTTTTCACTCTTCAAGCAACGTCAACATTTCTGATCTTCTCTCAATTCACGAATCTTCTGAAAGTCAAAAATCGCGGGAAGAAGGTTTTTCATGTTCTATTCTGATGAACTTAAAAGAAAACAATGCGAAGCCAGCAAGTCGGCTGATAAACATCACTCAACTTCATCCTGGGCAACACCCTCGAAAGCTGCTTCTTCCTTTATTTTACCAGGAAAACTCTGAAGAAGAGTCTTATCTGCCCAGGTCTCGAAGGTCTTTTTCAATGGACAGCAAAAGAGATTCATTCACACTTCACCCGCCTGCTGAACCTAAGAAGATGATGACCATAACAACGGTGAACACTCAGAGCAACACTGAACTGGGAGAGTTGAACCCTGATTTTTTGAGGGAAAAGGAAAAATTTGAATTTGAGAAACTGAGGAAAGAAAGTAATTCTGAAAATAATCAGTTTGGAGTACATCCTTGCATTTTTTGTTGTAACTTGTGTGGGTTTAGTGGGGTCTCTGTTGTGAGGAGAAGTCGGGAAAGGAATCTTTGGGCTTTTAAAATTTTTCAAAGGGCGATTTGTTGCTGTTTTAATAGAGGGGATGAGGAACGAGTTGAACATTTTTGCCCTAATTGTCAGAAGGTGGCTTTTAGCCTTTTAATTAATTAGTTTTGAGAGAGTGATTAGTTTTTCTAATTGAGGTTTAAATTTCTCATATAAATTTAAGTTAATCTAGAAAATAATCCTCATTACAATATATTTCCTAGATTTTATTATTTTTATAAATTTATCAAAATTATACAGAAATTTTCCAACCCAAACAATAAAAAAACCCCCAAATCCAACCTCCACAACCCCCTAAAAAATTTCCAAAATTTTCCAAAAACTCTTAAAACCTTCAACAATTTTCTATTCTCTCCCTGTCAAATAAAATGCATTCCTTAGGCAAGAAGAAAAAACGATTCTCACTATTATTTCTAGAAGAAGGAGAAATGTACACAAGAGACTGCATGGGTTTCCGTCACCATGCCGACTCTTATCCAGAAAAGCGTCAAGAGAAAGGGCGAGTCCACATCTGCAGTCGTTCAATCATTTTCGAGCCACAGGACAGTCAAACCCCGATAGTGCGTTATTGTTACCGAGACATGCAGTCCCGTCCAGAAGAAACTGTAGTGATGAAGTCGATCTACGCCTACACCGACAACAACACCCGTTTGACCTTCAGCATCACAAAAGTGATTGAATTGCCGGAAACTCGAAGTCCTTCAGCTTACAAGCCAGTGATCTTCAAGTCGCCCCAACTAGTCACTTTCGACTTTTCCTATGAAAAAGTTTCGACTGTGACTACACTGGTCAAGTCTCTTTACGCATCGAATCACAGCCTTTCTGCTGGCTTTGACAATGAAGTCAAACTTGAAGGTGAACTTCAACAGTTGGAGGAAGAGTCTAAGTTTGATACTAGTCGCATTGAAAGTGTCTCTGAGAAACCGGTTATAACGAATGTGAAAGTTCAGAGAATTCATCCTTTTATGCAGCTTAAGGGACATTTGTATATGACTGACTTAAGACTTTACTTTCAACCCATGCATCAGGTTTCAGCCCATCCTGTGAAAAGTGTGAAGTACTCAGAAATTACGAAACTTTATAAGAGAAGATGGAGACTTAGAAGTCTTGGGTTTGAAGTCTTTACCACTGCTGAAAAATCCATTTTTCTCGCTTTTGATAATGAAGGAGAAAGAGACCGGGTCTTTGATAAGTTGTTAAGTCTTGTCAGGAGTGACTGTGAAACTGAAAACTCAGTTGAAAACATGACATTAAAATGGCAATTAAGAGAAATCAGTAACTTTGACTATTTACTTTACTTAAACTCTGCTGCTTATCGATCCTTTTCTGATTTTACACAGTATCCTGTATTTCCATGGGTGATTGCTTCTTACGACTCAGAAGTTCTAGACCTCTCAAACCCCAGCACCTTCCGAGACCTCTCAAAGCCAATCGGTGCAATAAACCCAACACGTCTAGCAACATTCAAAAAGCGTTACATCGACATGCCAGAGCCTAAATTTTTATACGGAACTCACTACTCAGCCCCAGGTTACGTCATCGGCTTCCTCTTCCGAAAATTTCCTCTTGCAATGTTGAGACTTCACGTAAAACTTACTTAGAGTGGAAAGTTCGATGCCCCCGACCGTTTATTCAACGACATCGCATCAGACTGGCGTTGTGTTCAAGAAAACCCGGCAGATGTGAAAGAATTGATTCCGGAATTCTACGGAGCTGACTGTTCTTTCCTCACCAATGACCTCAACCTCGACCTAGGGACAAAAATGAACGGGGAAAAGGTCTGGGACGTGAAACTTCCTCGATGGGCTTCAGACGCTAGAGACTTTTTGAATAAGATGCGAGAAGCGCTTGAAAGTGATTTTGTTTCTGAAAACTTGCATAATTGGATCGATTTGGTTTTTGGTTATAAACAACGAGGAGATGTGGCTTATGAAAGCAATAATTGTAAGGTTTAAACAGTGTTTCATCCTCTTACTTATGAAGGATTTGATATTGACTCAGTCACTGACCCCCTTCAGAGACGTGCGATGGAACTGCAGATAAATGAATTCGGTCAGACCCCGAAGCAGTTGTTTAAAATTCCTCATCCTCCTCGAGCAGTTCCACTTGTTTCAGCGCCGAGTCGCGCAGGTCCTCTTTGGAAGATCGAGTCAGTTGCGAGTAAGAAGTCAAGTCAAGTGACTGAAGTGTCTTTACACAAAAAGCGTCTAAGTTCAATCAACATCTTAAACGACAGAATTTTAACAACCGGCCATGACGGCTGCGTGAAAATCGTCACAATGGAAAAACTTCAAAAGCGGTCTTTCACTGTTTGTAACTTGGCTATTTCAAGCAGTTGCATTATTAATGAAAAAACTATTTCTGTTGGGTGTTACGATAACAATATCTATGTCTTCAACATTGGAAATGGAAGAGTCAGTCAATGCATTCGAGCTCATGATGACGCGGTTTCAGCGATTGAGTACCTCGCTGATTTAAATGCGATCGCTAGTGTCTCTTGGGATGCACAACTGAAACTTTGGGATGTCAGGGCAGGGTTTAACCCTGTTCATTCTTTTGAAGATCATGAGGAACAGATTTTGTGCATGAGTCAGTCGAATTATGTTATTGCAACTTGTGATAAAGGTGGAAGAGTCGTTTTAAGGGATGTACGTGAAGGAATTGTTGATAAGTTTGAGATTGGAGAAAGGATTGACTCTGTTTGTCAGAGCAAACATTCTAATCATCTCATCATCGCTCAGAAGAAAAGTCTTGGATTATATGAAACTTGTGGAAATCTTGTCACTCAACTTGGAGTTGAAGGTGTTAATTGCTTTGTCAGTGATGGAGTTTTTGTACTTAATGGACAGGAAGAGGGAAATCTTGACCTTTGGGAACTCATCAAGGGAGATTGTGTTCATCGCTGGCAAGATGTCAGGGGAGTCACTTCTCTTTTTGCTGATGATGTCAGTGGCACGTTTTATGCGGGGAATAAAGATGGAAGTTTATTTATAATTCCTTAGGATGAAGATATTTAGATTAGAATTGTGATGGATAGTACTTGATTTTAATTTTGAAGGTTGGTGGAGATGGTGAACTGGAATTTAGAATTTTTTTGGTTTTGTGTGGCTGGATGAACTAAAACTGTTAAATTGAGCATTTACTTAAAATATATAGAGCCTCTTGGAAATCTTAATAAAGAATATTGAGATTTTCCTGCCTTGAAACAATTTAAATATTCAATTGAAATTTGAAATCAAGCTTTTCTTTTCAATTCATCTATTGAACAATTTAATTCAAAACAGTAAAACAAAACATTTTTAAACATACAAAGAATTACTTTAATTAACTCTACAAAAAAATGTTAGGCTTCTTCATTTTGTTGAGCTGGTCACAAGCGACAAGTAGACAATACACTGTATCAGGTTTCAGTTCAGGAGGATTTTTTGCACACCAGCTGCACGTGATCCACTCATCATCAATAACAGGGGCAGGAATTGTAGCAGGAGGCCCGTTTTTCTGTACAATGGGAAGTTCAGTACGATTTCAAACATCATGCAAAACGAATCCTTACCTGATAAATCTTCCGACAAGCCAGTCATCAGCAGAAAGCCTGTCATCCTCAGGCCAAATTGATGGACTAGGAAATTTGACAACAAGCAAAGTCTACATCTTTTCAGGTACTCGAGACACGGTAGTTACTCCAGGAGTAGTCAAGCTCACATCAATGTTTTACGTTCAAAACAACATTCAGTCCAACAATCTCATCAACAACTTCGAAATAAACGCCCAACATTCATGGGTGACTAACAATGCAGGGAACCCCTGCTGGTACCTTGGTTCTCCAGGTGTAAACAACTGTGGTTTCGACTTATCAGAAGCGATATTAACTCACCTTTACGGAACCTTGACAAGTAAAGGTCAGGCGATGCCTGAAAATCTATACCAGTTCGACCAGAGCATATACGGAGACGCATGGAAAGCCGGTCTAAGCAACAGAGGATTTATATACATTCCTGAAGGTTGCATGGAAAGTGTCTGTAAAGTCCACTTGGTCTTTCATGGATGCTACGGCAGCTTCGGGTTCAACGGTCTCAACTTCATCAACGATATCGGAGTGAATGACTGGGCCGAGTCCAACCAAATAGTCGTGATTTACCCTCAAATCATTGTCACTCAAGTAAACCCTGAAGGATGTTGGGACTTCTTCGCTTACACCGGCAACGACTTCAACACTTACAACGGTTTACAAGTTCAAATAGTCCATGCAATGGCCCAGAACCCTCCAGTTGTGAAATGGTCGAGTTTTTCATCATAATAAACTCCTTAACATTCTTAATATCATCACTAAGCCTTAGAGATTATTTTAAATTGTATTCGTCGACCCTCTGCCGTTTCCCTCACTTTCCGAAGCACTTAAAATCGAATAATCCGAAGATTCCGAAGACTGATAAACAAGAGTCTGCAGTTCTTTTTTCACCCGGTCAGTGAGTCCATAAACAACGGCATTGAGGAATCCGCTTAGAATAAGGAAAAAACTTGCGAGCATCGATGAAAGCCAGACTTGATTTTCATTATCTTCATGAAAAATTCCTAACACCCTATGAACAGTGACTGGAATATGACAGACAAGTAACATGAAAGGGTAAAGTTTCAAACGATTTGATAAGTCATGCTTTGCTATTTGCCCGTCTTCCACGTTTTCAGTGATCCTGTTGATTATTTTAATGAGTTTTGTGTACATCACGAAGTTGAAAACGATGACAAGCCAAGTAGGAGCTAAGTAAGTTATCACTCTCCAGATGTTCTGGTCTATGAATCGGATCACTGACTCGTTTTTTTCTTTTATTTTTATCCAGCACCATCCTTCGGCTTCTCCGAAACCGTCTGTAAGGATTGGAATCAGGTCTAATGCAAGAGGAATTCCGAAAGCATAGAGTAAGTAATACAACTCGTACTTCCAACCATCTCGCTTTTCTAAAGCCATGGATCGGTACAATGTGAATGCATATACACTTGTCCATAAAACACTTGATAAACAGGAAAAGTTCAGCATTGCTGCTTGAACTAAACATCCTAAGTCAGATACCCAATAAGGAATCATGAAAGCTATTTAAAGGGTACCTGTGCAAGTCATCAGCTCTGAGATTGCAAGATAGAAAACTAAACGAAAGCTATAGTTACGAAGATTTCTGAAATAGATGTAAGCTATAAAGATAAGCAAGTTGGCGATCGCACTGATAATGCAGATAGGTAAGTCAATATAGTAGATTGTGTGATATCCTAGAACTATCATTATTCAGATTTATTTGACTTTCCCAAGTTCTTAGAAAGAAGCTCTTAAGAAATTCAGTTTAAGACAGATATAAGTGAAACAGTAACGATTTTCAACAACTCAAAAGTCCTAAATCATTAAATCATAAAGTATCTCTAAAATTATTTAAAAATTTTATTTTAACCTAATTTCTTCAGTTTTCCATTAATTTAAGCAATAGCCCATACCTAAATTCCCCAAGAAGTTTAACATCATTAAATCTATCTAACTAATATCAATTCAACTTGACACTCCAAGCCAAGCTTTATTAGCAGAAAAGCTTCCTCCAACAAAAGGAGTTTCATAAGAAGCTTTCGAAATCGAGCTAATAATGCTCGAAACATCAGAATTTTCCTTCGAATGTTTAGGTTCAGTTTTCGGTAAAACAATGACAGAAATTTTCCTTCTCGATGAAAACATTTCTTCAATTTCCTGTTTGCGAGCCTTGATTCCCTTATCATTTAAAACATTTTCATAATACCGAATCAGTTCAGTCCTATCAAGAACAAGCAGAACTTCTTCATAGTTCTCCCGAGGATCTACCTTAACCTCTTCAATCAAAAAGATGAAAATTTCATCAAAGTTCATATTCGGATGTTTTGCACTAGAAACAGCGCAAATCTGCAAAGCAGTCTCTCCACATTTATTCTTCACATTAAAGTCCAGGTGGTACTTCTCAAAGACCAGTTTGACCATAGCCAAAGATCCACTTTTAATAGAAATCAAAGCGCAATTTTCTCCAGTCTCTTCATTTATCTCGCGAATGTCCAACAGCGGGTCAGGGTGACTTGCGTTGTAATTGTGAAGAATGTCGACAGAAGTAATGCACCCGTTCAAAACTGCGACTTGCATCGGCGTGAAAGGGTCTGAAGGCTCTTTTAAAATCAAGTTGTTTGTAAAGTCCAAAGTCGAGTTCACTACTGAGAAACTTTTGTTCCGGTACCGGAAAAACAATGGCAAAAAGTACTTCAAAAGCTCTGAATGGTTCTTCTCGCAGAGGATGTTCAAGGGCGACATGTTGTGCGAGGCGAAGTTTTGATTCATCAGCTCGATTGAACAGCCGCATTTCTCGAATAAGAAACGGAATGACTTGCAGGATCCTGCCACTAACGCGTATGAAAGAATGTTTAGTTTAAAGTTGCTCAGTGAGATGAATGGAGAGTTCATTATTTGTTCTCTGTCTTGCTTTGAGTTACGGATCAGGCTTTTTAAAAAGAAATTTAAACTTGAAGTGTTCTCGTTTTGAATGCATTTCAAAATTTCGCGGAGGGTTTGGTCGTCTGAATTTTCTACTCCTTTACAAGCTTGGCAGCCCATTTGATTTTTATTATCTTTTATGGGAAGAAGAATTAAGTGCGGATTGAATGTATCAGAAATGAAAGAATGATATAAAAAGTGTAGGATTTTTTTTTATTTAAAATTGAAATTGTCTGGATCAAGTTATTAGTGATTAAAGATTTTCTTATCAAATTTCTGAGGATTTTTTAAACCTTATTTAAACATTATAAAACTATTCAACTTTTTGGCTTCAGCTCTTTCAGTCTAGCTGGTGTGGCTTTTATGACACTCTTCGCAGGTCTCGGGTTTTTATTAAGTTCAAAAGAAAGTCTCTCAAACTCCTCTCTTAAAATTTCAACAGTATTTTGGGTTTCCTTTCTCAAAGCCTCCGAGTTATCAAGTTGATTCTTAAGTAATTCCCTTAATTTCTTGTTATCTTCATTAAGTTTTTTCAGTTTTTCCATTCTCCTCATGTATTTCTCGTCATAATAAAGGTTATTTTTCCTTAAAACCTGAGTTTTCAGTGCTAAAATCGTTTCTTTGCACTTTGCCAGCTGATACTCGAGCTGGTTTTTTTCATTAATAAGCGCTTCAACAGTTTCAACACAAAAAGCTGACTTTTTCAACCTGATGGCAACTTCAGTAGTCGAAGGTACCTGATCGATGGGTACCAAGGCATAGATGAGGTAGTCATCAGGCTTAAGTGACATGAAATTTTGCATGGCTTCCTCGATTTGCGAAGTCGATGGCAAAAGAATGAAAGGAGTTAGTACAGAGCAAGAAGCCATTAAGTCAATTATTCGAATTTAGAAGAGACTTCTAACAATTTTCAAGCAAACGGTTTCTAATGTAGAATGGAAAATTATTACTTAAAGTTGAACATGCCTTGTGCAAGTCCATAGTTGTCGTTTCTTGGGGAGAAAAGCTTCATCACGCCGTTTACCTTGAGTTTCACTTCTTTTTCTAAAGCTTTTAGCTTCTTGCGAGGGTGTCTTGAAGGGACTGATGAGCGGAACCTTTGACTTGTCATTAGAGTATTTGGGTTGATTTTCCAGGAATGGTCTAAAGTTGTGATTTTTTCGGACTGGACGGAATGTTCAAGTGATGAGCCGAAATTTTTTACTTTTAGGTGAATTTTTTGAGCTTCTGAAAGAATTTCGAGTTGGTCTTTTGGTTTTTCTTCGAATTTGTTTAGCTTTATCAAAGGTTTTTCTTTCGGAGATTGACCAGGTCCTTGAGTTGAACGGATTGTTAAAGAAAAACTTGTTGGGTCTGACTCTTCTCGTGAATGGTGTGATAGGTGAAGGGGTGAAAGGGTTCCTCGGCGGAACTGATAACCTGATAAAAGTTTCTTTGGACGATCTTGAGTAAAACTTGTGTATACTTCACAGGTTCGGTTCATTTTAATTGTATTGTTTCCGAAGAGAGTTGGCTTTAGGACTGACATTTAATATTGGTGCAAGTGTTAGAGTTAAGATTATTACAGTAATTAGTTACATGTTCAGAGTCGTTTTCAAGATAAGAAAACAAAATATGTACGGACTCTTTTAAATATACGTATTAAAAATTGTTAAAGTACATGTAATGATATCTTAAAAATCTAAAGATCACACTAATGTAAGATAATTTGAGTAAAGTGAATATAACACAGACCTTTATCATTATTCCAAAAAATTCTACATTATTTCATCAAAATTCAATCCTAACTTCTTGAATTAATAAATTCAAAGACTTAAATCCAATTAATTATTAAACCCTCAAGCAAAATTATTTTAATTTTACTCCTGATCATTTCTAAATTAACAGAAAGATTCAGTAAATTAAATCAGTAAAATCACAATATAATATGGCACAAACAGGAAGAATCGATCAATACGAAATTCAAAAATTACTTGGTTCAGGAGGCTCTGCAGAGGTCTTTCAAGTAAAAAACAGTGAAACAAGTGAAAAATTCGCATTAAAACTTTCAAACCAATCATTAAGTTTTGAAAAAGAGCTGAAAATAACAAAGAGTCTAAGCCACATCTCAGGAGTTCCAAAAATTTACAATTATGGTCAGTTCAATAAGAGACCTTATTTTGTTAGTCAACTCCTAGGTCGAAACCTTAGTTACAACAATTCTGAAAAACCTTTTTCCTTACAATTCATTTCTAAAGTGGCCTGGCAACTTCTGATTCTTCTTGAGAAAATCCATGAAATCGGAGTGATTCACAAAGACCTAAAGCCAAGTAACGTCTTGCTCTCCTCAGATAATTCTCAAATATTCCTAATCGATTTCGGGATATCATCCACTTTTTTATTAAAAGGATCCCACAAACGTTTCAAAACAACTCAAAAATTAATAGGAACTCCAGGATTTGCTTCAATCAACACTCACTTTTCGTTCAAAGCAAGCAGAAGAGACGACTTGGAATCATTGTGCTATTCTTTAATTTACTTATTCTTCGGAAAACTACCCTGGAGGTCGTTTCAGTCATTAACAAGTTTAGAAAAGTGGAAATTTATCTTGAAAAATAAGCAAAATTTCTTAAATACTCCAGAATCCAAGATTTTGCCTCAAGAGCTGTGCGAGATGCTAAAATATTCAAGATCATTAAATTATGAGCAGAGTCCTAATTATCAGTATCTTAGAAGTCTTTGTGAAAAGTTATCAGGAATGACTACGATGGACTTCAAAATAGAAATTTTACAGAAAAAGGAAAAAAGAAAGGGAAGAAAGAGTCAAAAACTTCAAAGACCCAAAAAAAATTCAAATAAGAGAAATTCAAATAAAACTGTTAAATTTTTTAAGGATGAAAAAGTAGGGGTAAGCAAAAAAATCAAGAATTTATCGAGTTGTGAGACTACGGGGGATAAAAGGTTGAAACTTTATCGAAATGATAAAGAAAAAGGGGAAAAGGATGGAAAACTGGCTGTTTCAATATCGCAGGTCAATCTCATACATAATAAAAAAGGCTCAGACAGTGAATCTGATGACAAGAAATTGAAAATTTCTAGCTGTGACACTCTAACATCTCATGAGTCATCTATAGATTCTGATCCCTTAACACCCAAAAGTGATTTACCAGAGTTCAAAAACAGGTTTCTAATATTCAAGCAAACCGCAAAAAACAACTCATTAAATCCTGAAGACATCAAAAGTTGTATTCTCTTTTAACAAATTCAGTAATCCTGTAATTTAAGCTAATCCATAATAAAAACTAAAATTGCGGGAAATTCATGAATAAAAATCCTTATTTTCTTAAAAACTCTTAAGAATTATCAGAAATCCAGTAAAATTCTTCAAAATCCAGATGTTTAAATCCTAAAATCTCTTAATTCCTTAATTTCCCAGTGATGATGATTCAAACTCCAATCATAATCTATAATATTAAATTAATGAGTCTGTTCGATTTGAGTAGGGAAGAACAGCTGGAATGTGAGGCATGGTTATCAGACATAAAATCCTTCAACAAAGAAACCATTAACCAGAAGTGCCAAACTTACTCATTCAACTTCACTGAAGGAAAACCATCAAATTCAGAAAAAATCATCTGGGAAAAGATAAAAACGAAAAAACAAGTATCTTCAAATCTTTTCTCATTAAAAGACCAACAAACCGACCTTCTCGAAGACCAGCCAGACGGAGAACCGACTTTGAATCACGAAAGTTTGATTCAAGATTTCAACCTGCGCTTATCAAACGACTCATCTGTAAATGACTCACTTTTCTAGTATGTAAATAATAAGAATTAAATTTCTGCAATTTTAGGGAAAGGGTCGACTCTGCTTAAAACTAAAGTTTTTTGACCTGAACTGATGTAGCCCTTTAGCCACTTCTTGTCAATTAAATTGACTAAAATGCACTCGATTTCTAAAAAACTGATCGATTTCACCCCTGCTACGGATAAGGCAGTCACAAGAGACGCGATTTTTACCTGACTGATTTCCAGGATTTTTGCAGTTCTTTTAAATAAATTTCGGAAAGCGAGAAGTTTGAGTCCTTCCAACATGATAAAAATTCCTTGTTTAATGAACTTGTTTTGATTCGCAGTTAAAACTCGATCAAATCCGCTGATATTTCCTTGTTTTAAACAGAAAATCAGTTCACCTAAGTCTTTGAGTTTGTACTTCAAAATCAGTTTCTGTGTAGGAAAGACTCCTTTGTAAGCTTTAACAGGAATTAAATATCGAAGAAGAATTCTTTTATTTTTGTAGTTGTTTTTATCACAGATCCGAAAAGCGAATTCAAGACATTCTTCAGCTTTTTGCAGTTCTTGTTCATATAAATAAAGCCGCCCTTCATAGTACTTGAATTCCACCTGCTGAGCTTTTGGGAAAAGTTCGATTCCTGGCAATCTCGAGAACTGACTATTGGCGATTCTTAATAAAGAAGTCACATTTTGCAGGTTGTTCATCCGAAAAGAGGTCTTGAAAGAAATGTTTAAAGCAAAGTAAAGCCCTACAACTTGGGAGTAAGGAAAAGGACGGGTGACTTGACAAGAACTGACAAACATTCTCAAAGAGTTGATAACTTCTCCCAGTTCTCCACATTTAGAGCCTTCTTTTAATAGTCTTTTCGTGTAGTCCTGAACTACGGCTAGGTAGTCGTAACCTCTCTCGTCTTCTTGGTAAAGTTTTATAAGGCTTTTGTAAGCTGAATTCAGGTGCTTGAAGTTCAGAGGACGCTTTAAAACTGCTAAAATGTGCTCGGTTAAGAAGTTTTGAAGATGAGATTTTTCTGAAAAGTCTTTACTTGCTCCTTTGTTTAGAACTGACTCTAGGGATCCTGATAGGTATGGCTTGGCTGGCACGTGGATCACTTTTGTTGAGAATAATAAACGGGAAAGTTCACTGTCGTTGAAATTCAGAAAACAAACAATTGACTCGTTTAACCAGCGATTGAATTCCATATTATTTTATGAAAGGTTCTGGTGGGAATAGAAAAAGTTTAGATGAGAAGATTTTTGAGTTTGCGGAAATGGAAACTTATGATAGGTCTAGAGGAGGTTCGTTGCAACACCATGAACTATCAGCTGTCCAACTAAGCGACTACTTAAGTGAAAGTTTGCTAAAGCCATCAATCCTTTCCTTAAAAACCCCAGACCCGTGCGATCTATTTCAAGATCCTCTACAAACCTCCCCATCTTATTTCTCAGAAGCATCAAACCACGAGATCGAGCCTTCAAAGCTAGACACAATCCTTCAAAACTTATCATCGAATTCCATAACCTCAGAATCCCTTCTTCTAAACACAGATCTTGACTTTCTCGAGACAATCTCATCCAAAACTTCGATGTCTCTATCACTGACATATTCAAACACAGTGAGTTCAATTTTTCCAACTTTTTTATCCCAAAACATTCTTTTAAAATCCCTGCCAGTATCTCCAAACGGAACAGGAGGTTTTAACAGCAGAAGTTTCGAAACAGCAGACCCAAGATACCTGATCGACCGAATTGATTTAGGAGTAGACGAAATGGAAGAGCTTTCAGAAGAAGACGAAAAAATATTAAAAGAATCTTTAAATCAAGTCAATAATCAAGATGAAAACTTTTCCCCTCCTCTGATTCCAGAGACCTCATTTCAAGTAAAAGACACAAAATGCACTTGTGACAAGTGTTCAATTTTCTAGGTTGTAAAATCTCATAATTAACAGTTAATGGAACGCAATTTTCCTCCTCCTTCATTCCCGACGAGTTTGAACGTGTTTTACAAGAGCAGCCCGAAGACTTTTAAAGAAAGAGACCCGGAGGCCTGTGGAACTGAAGACGCTCGAAATTTTATTGCGAGGCAGGTGGTCTTGAAAAGAAGGTTTCCCAGGCTTGAAGTCAGTTCTGACATCTGCAGCGTCTCACCTGCGAAGAAGACTGGATATTTGCATGTCACTGGCCAGGCCAAGCAGAGGATGAGAAGTGTCAGTCCTGTTTATAGGTCTAAAGCTTTTGTTCCTTGTAATGCTTCTCAAGCTAAAGAAATCAGCTCTAGAAAGGCTTCGATTTTTAAGGATAATCCTTATGATGCACCTAAGGAAATCGCTTTTATTGAGTATAAGGCTGATGTTAGCAAAAGGATTAATGGGGACTTTAAAAGGGCGATGAATGATCAGTTCTTACATGATACGAAAAGTTACTTGAATAGCTTGAATACTTTTGAAATGTTTAGCTCGGTTTCTAGTGAAGGAAGGACTAGGAATAGTTTGAGTTTATTTAAAAATTAACTTTGCGATATGAGGAGTTTAGGATTGAGGGCATCTCGGTTAGGTCGTATTCTAGATCTTCGCTCTCTTGGCCATACTGATAAGGCACTTCAAATATATCTTCTTGCTTGCTACTTTCAATAAACATCTTCCTTAAAAACCCCCTGCAATAAAGATCCTTAACTTCATAAACCAAGCTATTCGAAGTAACTTCAACAGTAGTCCTGCGAGTGCCCTTCAAAATATACTCCCTTGTCCCAAAGTAGCTTTCAGGCGGAATGATCCTCCAATCTTCAAACCCATCAAAAGTTCCATGTTTTTCCCTAGCCTTTCCATAAACCAATACAAAAAACGACTTACAAGTATCTCCAGGTTTGAAAATCATTGAACACTGCCTGACATTGACAGGTGTCAATTTTTTGCAAAATGCGAAAACCTTTAAAAAAGGAATCGAAGTGAATAACGGGAAAGACTTAAGAACACGAGTCAGCAAGATGTTGACATGGACAGGTTCCTGTGCGACAATCTTCAAAAGTTCAACAGTTTGAATGAAAAACAAGTGAAGTTCCGAGCCAGCGACAGCACTAAAGGACTGACTTTCTTCCCCCACAAAAGAATTTTCCCCGACTATCTCTCTTTGATGTCGATTTCCACACTTGTGGCCATTTCGAAAAAGCAGGACTTCTCCGTTTAAAATAAAGAAAAAACAGTCCAAAACTTCATTTTCTTTGAATAAATAATCTCCTTTTCGAATGTACCTCGATTTCACACTTTTCGCTAGACTTGCAAGCCGAGAAGGTGACAAAGGATAAAGAAAAGAAACATCTTGAAGCCAGGTGGAAATTGAAGAAATTTCTTCTCTTTTACGATCTTTTTCTGATTTTAAGCAGATGTTAAAAATTTTCATGAAACTTGGAAGTTTTGAATTGACTTTTGGAAGGACTTGGGTGATGAAAAGATGAGGATTGGAGACTTGTTTGGTTTTAGTTAAAGTTGACTGGCTCAGGACTCTTCTATTCAGCAAAGGTTTTCGTTTAAGGTAAAAAGAACTGTGAGGTGGACTTACTTTTAAGATAGAGTATGAAGAATAACTTGCCGCTGTGATTTTTTCCAGGATTTTTCTATCGATTTCCATTGTTTTATAGGAATTAACTGAATTATCTCAGGAATTACCTGAGATTCGGCAGGTAGAAGCCTGTAATCAATAAAAATGAATTCAATTAATCTTTACTACGAAGGAGACAGCAAAAACTACGGACTTGAAAGGCTTAGCATGGACCTTCACAGAAGCAAGTTAGAGTCAGACATATTCAAATCAGTCTCTTCAAAAGACTCTATTCCTGAAGTAGAGATTTTGGAGAAGATCACATCATTCAGCACTGAAGACTTTCATTACAAGTGGTCCCTGCTGATTTTTGTTTGCAATCTTTACAACTTCTTCACGGTTCCTTATTTCTTAGCCATTAAAGGATTTCCTATTGGCGTCTGGCTTGGCTTGGAGCTGTTTTTCGAGTTTATCTTATTTGTTGACTTGCTGGGCCGCTTGTTTTTTAGAAATATTCTGCAAAGTAAGACTTTTTGGCTGCTTAGTGAAAAAGAATCAATTTTGACTTACTTATTTTTGCTCAGTTCTTCTGGACCTTATTCGTTTTTGTGTCTTTGCTTTAGTAGAGACCTGAGTAGTTTCCTCCCGGCTATAGTGAGAAGTTTTAAGTTGTTGAGGTACTTTCAGTTAAGGACTTTCTTTTTAAATGCTGAGATTATCAGAAAGGAAAATTCTTCTTACAAGGTTGAAGCTTTTAAACTTTTACTAGTCTTGCTGGCCTGTGTTCATTATTTAGGCTGCTTCTGGATATTAGTAGCAAGGATCGAACATTCCTTAGGAATCAGCCACTGGACAGAAGATCTTTACTCATCTCATGCTGCAGACTGGGAAATATACACAGATGGTCTATTCTGGTCAGCAGAGTCACTAACCGGAATAATAATCGAATCAACAAGTGAATACAGCACCGCAGAGGTAATGATCTGCGTGTTAGTGATGCTAATCGGCGCTGTGACCTACGCGATAATCTTCGGCAGAATCACTTCAATCTTAGAAAAAGAGAACTTCGCGATAGAGCAAAACCGTCAACAAATGGAAAACTGTCAGACCTGGAGCGAACAAAGAAAAATCCCAACTGCTTTAAAGAAAAGAATAACAGCTTACTACAAGTTCGCAAGAGAAAAGTTCGAAAAGCAAGTCGATTACAAATTCATCGATGAACTGCCCCTGTCCTTAAGAACTGAAATTTCCATTTACATGTATCAGGACCTGATCCATAAGGTAAAATTATTCGAACTTGGAGACCCTTCCTTCATGATGGCAATTATTCGTCATTTAAAACCCAGACTGTACATGCAAAACGACTTCATCATCAGAAGAGGCGACTATGCTAATGAGTTTTACATTGTCAGGGTAGGCACTGTTGAAGTCCTCGCCACTGATGACGAAACTCAAATCGCCTTAATGGACGAAGGCTGCTATTTTGGTGAAATCGGTCTTTTGTTAAATGTTTATCGCACTGTTTCAGTTAGAGCTTGCAAGGCTTGCATCATTTGTTACATCGGCAAAGACCACTTTTTGCAAGTTGTTAAAAGTTTTCCAGAACATCAGAATTTTTTACTTGCTGTTGCAGAACAACGGAAAAAATGCCTTCATGTTTCGGATTTTGATAAAAGTTATGATTTGACTGAAGACTTTTCAAGTAGTGATGACTCGGATGGCTCTGAAGACTTGGAACCTCCAAAGTTTTTCACTGCGAAAGAACATAAAAAAAAGAAGTGGATGAAAAAATTCTGCACTGTTCCCAGATCGAATGCGCCTAGTGTCGGGTTTATTATTGACCCGCTGAGTCATTTTTATAGAATTTGGACGATGTTGATTAGTGTTTCTTTTGTTTTTTATTTGTTTTATGTGCCTTTCGCGATTTGCTTTGAAAGTGAAGGTGGAGTGACTTTGAAAGTATTCAACTTTTTTGCGTATTTAGTGTTTTGCGTTGATGTTTTGGTTAATTTGAACACTGCGATTATTACTGAGTTTGGGAATTACTCGCATTCAAAGGATGAGATTAGAAAGAATTATATTAAGGTTTATCTTGCTTTTGATATTCTTGCACTTGTTCCTTCTGATTTCGTTTTTTTCTTTTTGGAGGCTCCTCAGTTTGTTCCTGCTTATATTCGACTGCTGAGAGTTTTTAAATATCGAAGAATTTTGGATGTTTGGAAGGTTTTAGTTAGAAATACGAGTATTCATTACTCCTCGATGAGACTTTTACTGATATTTTGTGTTATTATTTATTTCAGTCATTTTTATGCTTGCTTGTTTTTTTATGTTGCTAAGTTGCAGTATTATTATTTTAAGGATGCGAGATATGATGGTACTACTTTTATTTCGACGTTTCAGCATGAAAGAACTGGGATGCCAGACTTTTTAGATGAATCTTTGCAGAACCAGTATATAGTAATGATCTACATCGGCACATCAGTGATTTCAACAGCAGCCTACGGCGACCTTTACCCAGTGGCAGTGATCGAGAAGATGCTCTGTTTATGTCTAATCCTCGTGGCACGGCTTCTAATAGCAATTCTCTACGCAGAAGCATCAACATTAAACGCTTCCCTAAACGCAAATTACATCCGTCACATAAACAAAGTCCGTTTAATAAAAAAGTGGGTGAAAATAACCCAAATCCCCAAATCTCTAAACCGAAGAATCCTCGGTTACTACACGTTACTCTGGAACAAGCTAAAAGGTTACAACGACGCCGAGATCATAAAAGAACTACCTGAAGCTCTAAGAACAGACATCAGTTACTTTTTATTCAAAGGGCTTACTTCAAGCGGATTATTTCCAGTTTCAGATTCAGGCGCTATTTTAAGCATTGTCAGGAGATGTAAAGTTGTTGTTTATTGTGCAGAAGAAACCATCATCACTGAAGGAGAACTTGGACTTGAAATGTTTTTTATCATGGAAGGAAGAGTAAGGGTGGTCACTAGTTTGAATGTTGTTTTGAATAGACTTGGACCTGGGTCTTTTTTTGGAGAAATGTCGATCATTAAACCTGTTCCTGATGTTAGACTTGCAAGTATTGTTGCTGAAACTGACTCTACTCTTGCTATGCTTTCTTTGGAGGATTATAAATATGTTGCAACCATTTTCCCTGATTTTGCTGATAAAGTCACTAAACAGGCAGCTGATAGGGAAGGAATGAATCGGTCTACATTTTCTACTGAAAATATTCAGGCTTTGAGACAGTATCAAAAATTGGTGGATCAGTTTGAACATGCAGCTGGAATGCCTTTGGATGCTATTAAAAGTGATGATATTCAGCAGGAAACTTTGAATGATTTAGAGGTTAAGGTGAAAACTCCTGAGAATAAAATTAGGTGGAAAGAGTACTTGAAGGAAGCGTTTTATGTGTTTGTTTGGATTTGGAATATGACTTTTATACCTTATAAAATTGCTTTTGAGGTCAAGTTTGAAAAATTTTCGATTTTTATGGAAGCTCTTACTATTCTGGTTTACGGTTACTATATATACGAAAACCTAAAAAAAATCTGGCTTCGTAAACGCAGTGACAACATATCAAAGCTCTACTCAATTCTAATCCAGCACATCCTTCTCTGTTTTCCCTTTCTCCTAATAACCGACTACACAAAGACAGTTTCACAAGCAATCGGTTTATTCAGTTTATTCCGAATCTCCAACTTCTACCTGATCTTCCCAGTATTTTCGAAGTTAAAACAAAACATAAACTGGTTCATTTCCTTAAGTTTCTTAGAAATCCTGAGCATATTTTTCCTTTTAAACCATTTCCTAGGGTGTTACTACATCTTCATCGGCCGACAGTCTCCAAGATACGAGTCATGGATGAGCCTACTAGAAGAAGACGTTTCCGACCTAAGCCTTTACATCTACGCTTTTTATTGGGCGAATTCAACACTTTCCCATTCAAGTCTAGGCGACATTTACAGTCTAAACAATTCAGAACGAATTTTTAACTCGTTCACCTTCGTTTTAACCTGCATGGCCTACGCGTTTCTTTTCGGCAGCATCGCTTCTCTGTGGTCAGGTTTCGCTTCTCAGCTGAAGTCGAACATGCAAGAAAGTTACAACTTCGTGAAAGACTTTTTAAGGAAAAAAAAAATTGAAAGTACTTTTTCTGGCTTGATTGACGACTACTATAATTACATTTGGCATTCAAGTCAAGGCATCCAGGAGCAAATGATTTTGAATGAACTGCCTCATAGCATAAGATCAGCCCTACAGATTCACAGGTTCTCTAAAGCGATGATGGCTTCTCAAGTCTTCACAGACGAAACTGGGAATATCGACCATAGCATCTCTTTGTCGATCTTCAGAATTATTACTGTTCAACATTATCTCGTCGGAGACGCGATTATTAAAGTTGGAGATAAAAGTCAAGACATGTACGTCATCCTTGAAGGTGAAGTCGATGTTTTGAATATTCAGGGAAAGAAGGTCTTGGCGACTTTAAAGGAAGGAGCTCATTTCGGAGAAGCGAATATTATCCTTAAGAATGAAATGAGAACTGCCACGATAATCGCGACGAAAATCAGTAAAATCGGGATTCTCTCCAAGAAAGACTTGGAAATTCTCTTCGAAGCTTATCCTCAATGGTACCAGAAACTCGAGGACATCGTGAAGAACAGGATGAAACAAACTTTTAACACTTCTGACCGTGAAGACGTTTCAAAGCAAGTCTCAACTATTTCACAAAAGTTGCAGTCAACTCCAAGTTCTTACAAGAAATACACGAAAAGGTCAGAAAAATTAATGGCTTCAAAAATTGCTGAACTTTTAGCCCAGACTTCTTCAGGAAAATGGATGACTTTGAACTTTGTGCATTTGATTCTGATTATTTACTCAACTATTTCAATTCCTTTGTTTAATAACTTCGAGATTCACTCTGACCCGGCTTTGATTTCGATGGAATCTTTGGTCCTTGCTGAGAGTTTCGCTTATTTTTCGCTGAATCTTCGAGATTCAGTGAGGGCATCAAGAGCGAACAACATGCATTTAAGAAAGACTCTTCTTTACTTTTACAAGAACTTTATATTTGTAGACCTGTTGTCTTGTTCTCCTTTTAATCTTCTTTTAGTTCTTGTTCCTGTTGAGGAAAAGTGGCTGTCGGTACCTTTGAGACTTTTAAGACTAGTTGCCTTATCAAGAGTGAACAGTTTATTCGAAAAGATGGAGATGTACGACAGGAACTTGTCAAAGTACATCAATTTATTCAAAGTCTGCTTTGTGAGTATTCTTGTCATCCACTGGAGCACCTGCACCTGGATCTTCATCGCAAGTCGCAGCGAATGGGAAAAAGAGTCAAAGCTCCAGTCAGCGAGTGTGTCGAGGGTGTACGAAATGGCTCTTTACTACGTGATGAACATTGTTTCAGGGTCAGGTCACAACAACACGAAGCCTTATTCAGACTCAGAAAGGGTCTTCACAGTCTTTCTTTCAATTATCGGCTTCGGAGTCTTCGCGAGTTCTTTCGGAATGATTGCAAGTATCTCAGCGGGAAGGATGTCGAAAATGCAAGAAGTGATTCAAAATATTCGCTCACCTTTTAATATCAAGAACAGAGCTGACCTTCCTCAAAGTGTTCATTCAAGACTCCAACAATACTGCGCGTTTACAAGTGGACTGGGGCAGACAATTGGTCCAGTGAACTATAAAAGTCTTTACAATCACTTACCACCCAATATTGTTGGAACTATCATCTATGAATGCAATCGCAGCATGCTGAAAAAATTACCTTTTTTAGCGAATATCGAGTCAGATGACCTTACGCAGAGGATTTCTCTTTGCCTTGTTCCTCAGATTTACCTTCCAAGTGATTTTGTTATTTATAAAAATGATGTTGGAGAAGAGATGTTCTTTATTGTACTTGGAATGGTTAATATTATCGCTGCTGATAATTATAAAATACTTAAAACACTTAAAAAAGGAGAATTTTTCGGAGAAGCTGCACTTTTAACTGCTTCTAGAAGGATGTGCTCTGTTAGGTCTGCGGGGCTTAGTCTTATCTACGCTTTGAATAAAAACGATTTCTGTGATTTGTTGAAGGACTTCCCTGAACTTGAAGCAATTTTAAAGGACGAGGTGAATAGAAGGAACATGGAAAATAAAATCATCAGTCATAATGAAGGACTCAACAACAAAAAAGACGCGAACGATGACTTTATCCATACTTTAAACATGTACTCGACCATGTCGAACCCGTTTTTCAACAGAAAAGGGTCGAAACGATTCACAGTCCTGGCAGGGATGAAGCATTACGACCAGGAAGTCGTCAAAGAAAGCTACGGCCCTGACCAAAGTCTTAAAATGAACAAAAGACGCCCGATGGTCAACGTGCAAGAGCGCCGCATGAGCCAAGAGTACCTCAGCAAAGAAATCCTTATTTCAAAATTCTCTAAATTCACAAGAAATAACTCTACCACTTAGCTTATTTTAACAAAACTCACATCAATAAACATCTGCAATTTGCTTGATTTTCTTCTTTTGATTCAAGAAGAAAACGATTTAAGCTGCTTTCAACTTTAAAAGCTTTTTGTTTTAACTCGGATTCTTCAGCTTCTGTCTCTTGGATGTCGGATTTTACTTCTAAAAGCTGGAGTTTCAGGGATTTCATTTGTTTCTGAAGAGATGAAATCTCTTCTAGAAGTGCTTTCGGGTTCACTTCTTCTTTGTTTTCTTCTCCTTGGATTATTGTCTGGTTTAAACTTCCTTGGTAGTCTTCTTTGCTGCTATTCACGAAAAAGTCGTTTTCACAACATTTGTTGGAGACTTTTAAGAAAGTTTCTAGTCGGCCTTCGAGAAGTTCTTTGATTTTTTTGGATTTTGATTGGATCTTCTCGATTATCGCTGACTCGTCTGAACTTTGGACTGAGGAACCGGAGATGGAAAATGAGATAAAACTTTCGCTGATGATTGGAGTTGTCATTTTTATTTAGAATTGAAATTAATGGCGTGTTATGAATCGTATCGAGTTCTAGGATTTCGGAGATTGGGGAAACTGGAAGGGTTTTAAATGGTTTTGATTTTTTTGGTTATTTTTAGATGTTTTAAGTTTTTAATTGTTTTTTTGGGAGTTTTGGAGAAGTTTTGATTTTTTTGTCTTTGATTCGAGATTTTTTAAGGATTAAGAAAGTTTCAGTTTATTATATTTAATCTTTTCAAGACTTTAGAAATTCTTAATGATTGAAAAAACATTTATTGAGTTAATTAGTGTTTAAAAAAATTCGAATGAATCTATTAAAATATTTTAAAATTAGGACAAAACAGGAAGTTTTTATAATCCATAATTCTCTGGAAATCTTTTGCTGATTTTAATGATTTTCTAGAGTTCTATCGATTTTACTTCGAAGATATTATTTGTGTTAATAGGTTTCACTAACCCCTAAACACAAAAGCTAAAACCATTGAAACCCTCTTACACCTTCTCTCACCAAATCCCACAAAAACAAAATGTCATAAAATCTCTCTAATCCCAATGCCCTTCTCACCCCATCTAAAAATCATCCCCAAATCCTCTAATCTTTCAAATTACTCCAATATAAAATGTTTGACTACACCAACGACATACCCCCTCTCTTCTCAGAAATCGATGAAGAAGGTATAAACAGTGATAACATATACATAACCCGCCGTAAGAGTTCATTTATCGACCTGCTATCTTACAATAAATCGTCAAATGACCCGAATGTCGACGACCTATGCAACTTAGACGCATTATTCGACGGGTCAACATCGACCGAACTGGCTGAAATCAAGCCTGAAAACCCGACCGTCTTGCTGATGATAGATGATTTTCCTGACATCACCTTTGTGAGTCCAACAATCCACACCTTGACCAGTGAAAAAGTTCATCAGAAAGCCCAGGCTAAGCACATCACACAGCCTGTCGGCACTCTTTCGGTCAGTGAAAGGCAGAAAAAAATCCAGAGGTACCTGGAGAAGAAGAAAAAAAGAACCTGGGTCAAAAGAATTCATTATGATTGCAGGAAAAAAGTCGCTGATAATCGACTCAGGATTAAAGGAAGGTTTGTTACTAGGAACAAAGCTTTTGATATTATCAATGAAGGAGGAAATAAATTAGAAGCTAAGTAATTAGTTTAAGTTCCTCTTTTAAGGGTAGTGTTTTGAGTTGGGAGTCGGTGAAGGAATGAATTTTGAGGGATTGGGAGAGAATGAGAAGAAAGTGGGGAAGAAGGGGAATTTTTTTAATGTTTTAATGGAGTGATTTTAGCGGTTTGGAGGTTTTTTGGAATGGAGATTGAAAAAGTTACAATAGGTTTTGGAGGCATGGAGAATTAATATTAGAATATGATCAATTCAAGATAAATCTTTATAAAATCAGTGATATCTTTTCAAAAAAAGAATATAGAACTCATCGATCTCTCAAATATTATTAGTTCAAGAAGTGAAAAATGATTTTTTAAATTTTATCATATTCTGTAACCAATAACTCTGAACTATATAAATAATATAAAGCATTGAATATCTTAAAATATAAAGTACTAAATCCCTAATACTTTAAGATTTTAATACGTAATAAAGCGCTTTGACTGCTACTGGAGTCAAACTAAGCAGTTTTGTCTAGAGGCAAGTCTTATTATATATCTATATTTGTTTGAATTATTTTAGTCAGAAATTCAGATCTTTCGAATGTATAATACTTTAAAAATTTCACAAATTTTAAGATTTTTTCATCATTTTACCTTCTATTAATATTAAACCTGATCAACCTTCAAATTAAGAGCTAAAATCTCTTCAGTATCGAACCTGTTGTTGAAATAGTTTACAAACTAAAAATAAAAATTTAAAATAATCCAGAATTATGAAACTAAAGTAACCACGGCTCATCGCTCCTTAAAAGAGAATTCATCTAAAACATTTCTCTTTAAGCAATCAGCCTAAAATTATATTATCACCTTTCATATTTAATCTTACAAAACCCCAACTTATAAAATGCTGAGATACAAAGTCTACCAAATCGTCACTCACGAAAAGTTCCCTTACTTCGCTTTTATCTCAAGTCTTTTCTTATACGCAGGAGCCATTTTCATCTTTTTGAACCCTTCATACCTCTCAATGACCTCCTTCATATCAGAAAACGCAGTAAGTCCTACAAGCCAAGTCTTTAGAATCGACTCAATGGTTTCTTCGACCTCATTGAAAGAATTTCAGCAATTCGAAAATACATCAATTTACTATTTTTACCTGAAAAGTCCCAGAACTCCTGGAAAAGACTGCATGGCCCTTGTTTTAAATTACGATTTGGGGAAAATCGGACTACAACTCGCTTTGACAACAAAAAAATACTTCGAAGGGCAGGTCTGGGGTGGTGATATTTTGTTTGTTTTGTATAAAAATAGCTTATGGGCCAAGGAGTTTAGAAATTTTCATCGATGGAGTCAAGGCAAGTTTGGAGTTGTCAGGTGCTACTTTGATATCGATTTTGATGAAAGGTTTTCTTATGTTTCTCTTGGACCTTATGGACTTAATGGGGTTCAGACTGATTTGGATCAGCTTCAAGCGGTTATTTTGTTGGTTAGAAAAGCGAATATTGAACTGAGGTTTCCTCAGCAGGAAGAAGGGATTAGTGGAAGTTTTAGTTTTTCAGTGGCGTCGTTGAAAAATATATTATTTCCTGACCTGGGAAGTCCAACTTCATACCTTATAAGTGAAGGATACGTGGCATTAAAAATTTTTACAGTAACCTCTGGAAAATCATCAACATTAAACTTTTTAAGTGCAGCAGGACTGCTAGAGTTGATAATTCGAACATTCACATCTCTCGACGAAAACTTACATGCAGGTTTTTACTTTTACTACTTCAGTGGTCCAGGCCAAGTGATGCCATTATCAAAATACGCCTTTATAATAGCCTCCCTAGTCTCACCCCTTTTATTCCAAGCGATTCTTACATTAAAAATCTCATGGTTCGACGAAGAAAGCCTAGAAAAACTATTGATTCCATACATCAGCAGTTATTTTTCCTACATTCTCCAAATCCACTTTCCATCCAACCCAATATTGCCCTTCCTTCCATTTCTCTTATGCTTAAAGCAAGTCAAATCCAAAAGCTTTCCAATATTCAAAGCCTATTCTTCACTAGCCCTAGGAACAACAATCGCAGTTCTTTCAATTCAACTTCTTCCCCTGGGACTAGTTCTATCACTATTAGTGCCTCTTCGAATAATTCTCCCTCAATTTCGATCCAATCTTTTATTTTCACTTCTTTTCGGCCTTTTCCTTCTATTCCCATTCATTCCTTTCATCTCATCCCTTCAAAAAATCGAAGAAGTTTCAGGACATTTTCTTTATTTCTGGATTTCCTGCACAGTGAAGCCGATCCTTCTGCATTTTCTCGAGAATTTCCGATAATTATTAAATAAATGTTCGTTCGACGAGGATTTTCTGAGATGGTCGCTTTGAGGTCGGTTGAGTTGCATAAAGACGCTTTGCAATACCCTGGAACGACGATTCGATGGAGTTTTAAAGAAGTTAATGTAAGAGTTAAATAGCGTCATTCTTCTGCTTATGCAAGAGGACTTCTGGAAATGGGACTTCAGCCTGGAGACTCTGTGAGTACCTGGATAACTTGTGATGAAGCTGCTGAAAGTAACATTCTTCACCTGGCTTGTTATAAGGCAGGACTAAAGCTGCTTACGTTCAGCACTGGACAAGACCTGGATTCCGCTTTAGCAACTTCATCAGCTCTGATATTTTCTCCTTGGGAAAAACATGAGAAAGGCTACAGGATTGATCATGTGCTGAGCAGGGTCCCTTCACTGTTAACAACTCCTCATGGCAGTTTAGTCCAATCGTCTCACAAGACGAAGTACTTTATCCAGTCAAGTTTCAAGACAATTCGAGGGACTTATAAGTTGAAAACTATTCCTGTTTACAATGGAGCTGAAGTCGCGAACACTGGCTTCGACCTCACTCATCAAGGACTTACGGTGAAGAATGAAGAACTACAGTCGTTCATTCAGAAGTTTCGAGAAGTCCTGGGAAGAGGAGTCGTGGTCAGCTCAGTTCCTTGCAAGGTCCCTTTGGCAGTTGGAAGTCTCATCAGTTCTTACCTGGCAGGTTCAAAGACGCTCACATCGATCATGGCCAACCCTGCCCCAGTTGTCAAAGCGAATAATGCGAATGTTTTCATTACCACTGAGGAAAAATTAAATCTGATTCAAGAACCTTTCAATGTTGATAAAGTCGTTTTAGGAGTTTCTGATAAAGAAGCGGTTCCTCGTGCTGTCAAAGTACTGGAAAAGAAAGGAGTGAAGATGAATAAAGTGCTAGGTTTTCATAGCAATAATCTTAGTAGTTTAGTTTAGTCTATAATTTAATGGCGAAGGCTTGTAGAGAGAACATGAAAGGAAGTATGAAGATTCTTTATCAAAATGATGTTGCTAACCATGCTGATGAATTTTATCCTGTCGGAAATAAAAATCAATCATTTAAGGGTTTTAAAGACTCACAAAGAGAACCTCATATTGAAAAATTGTATCACTTTGATGATAATTTATCTAACGAAACTAAACTCAATTTAGTTACGATCATGATCAAGCATTTAGACAGAGATAATTTCGATGATATTGATTTCATATCAGAAAAAATCAAACCAAATTTGGGAATCACCAATTTTGGTAATACATTAATCTGCTCAAAATGCAGAAATATTAAATTTTTAAAGAATTTCAAATGTGGACATTCGATGTGTTTCTTTTGTTTCAGGAGGAAAGTGAAAGAGCTGATGGATGACCCTTCATGTAAGAAAATTCAAGAATTAGCATGCAAAAAATGCTTTGAACTACCTTCAGATGATGAATTTTTTGGATCAGAGTTGAGTGAAATTAACTTTTCTTGGAAAAATGTTCAGGTTATAAAAAGATGTACTTGGTGTAAAAGGAATTTGAAATTGGGAATTGAGTATTTATTTGAATTAACTTGTTTACATTTATGTAAAGACTGCTATTTGGATCAAATTTATATGGGAGCTAATAAATGCATGACTTGCAATACAGGGTTTAAAAATTTAACAATCACTGAAAAAAGAACCTGCAAGTGCTCTAAATGCGGAATAGTTGGAAATACTATCAGGCTTAAATACAGATGCTATAAAGAAGGATTTAATCTTTGCTATTCATGCCAAAACAAATGTGATCAAGAGAATCAACATGATATGATTTGTTCTATCTTCAATGGGGAACAGAATCTTCGACATTTTAATTATTATACAAAAAAAATGTGCCCTTATTGTAATAAAAGAACTGATCTTGACCGTGTTTTGAAATGTCCTTGTTGTGAAAATATTGTCTGTAGAGATTGTTTTGATCAGGATATCAAATTTTGCCAAACTTGCAACATTTCATTCAAGTTTTTAGATAATCAATAATATATAAAGTATTAAAAATGAATATCACCCCATTTCTTAATGAAATGAATTGATTTCAAGTGCCCATATCTATGATTATTTAAAAATCTAAAGACATCTCGTTATATCTTAAACTTACAAATTAACATAAATTATTTATTCTCATATTCATGATTCTTACTTTTAGTTACAATCTTTAAATTAAAGTTAACTCTCGTATGTTAATCATTTAGAATTAATGATAAAAGGCTTCTAATATCACTAAAAGTCTATAAAATAATCGCTTTTAAAAGATAGTTTTTATCAATATAAAGGTTAAACCACATTGCTTGTGAAAATTTTTATTTTAATTAAAAACTGAGTTGATTCACAAGGTATCTAGGTTAAAATGATTCAGATCATAGATTAAATCAAATTGTTATTAATCAAGTTTAAATTAGTATTTCATCATCATCAAAGTGGTTGCTTTATGTATTTTTAACTCTAAATATTCACCTAATCTTCCTAATATTTTTTTTAGTTTTTAAATACATCGATTAATGAATATCAAGAAATAGCTTACTTGATAACATTATTGCTTATTTTTCATCTCTATTACTCTAATTCTTCTACTATTTGTTTTATTGATTATTCATCTCCTTGTCCATGAACAAATGATTATTCAGCCTTACCCTTCAAATCATCTTCTTTAATAAAATGCTGATCCTCGAGGCAAGACACAGAAAATTATTGATGGGGATTTGCTCAGATAAAGCCAAAGTTCTCCATAAAAAAGAGCTTCGAAACATCAAAGAGCCAGTTTTACCTTTAATCCAGTCATTTTTGAATTCAAATAACATAAATCTACGATCATCTAAAGTAGCATTGACCCTAGCTCCATGCGATCCATTGACCATAAACCCAATCCTCTCCTTTTTAAGTGTAATCAAGAAATAGGAGCAAGGGGTCAGAATTCGTCCAGTTCATCATCTAGAAGCTCATTTTAGTTTCTGCCGAAGACCTTTTATAGGACTTATCGGGACTCAAACCAGCACTGAGTTAGTTTTACACACCCAGAAATCATTCAAACTACTTGGGATCGATATTGACATTCCTCTAGGTGAAGTTTTCTTTAAACTTTCGAAAGAGTTGAATGTGCCTTTACACAAATGGGAAAATGTGAGTGAAAGTGAGACGATCCCATATCCAAGTGCAATGAAAAGTCAAGAAAGTTTAGACTTTTCATTTGCTGGAAGTTATTTTTACACCCTGCAGCATCTCTACCCTCGCAGTCATTATCTTCCATTAACTTCTCCTTTACTTGACCCTTGTTTTCATCGTTCGAATCCAAAAACTGTAGAAATTTTGATTAACTCTTTTCAAGCCGCAGTAGAAGAGCAGGTGAGTGATAGAGTGACTAAAGCACTTCGATATGTGAAAGAAAACCATCCAATCGTAAAGACTTTCGTAAGACCCAAACAGGCCTTTACAGGAGGAATATCTTCAAACCAACGACTTTCATTAAAATTAAAAGAACTCTGCAATGCCTTCGACTTTCATTACATGCAGAAAAACGAAAAAGACTCGATCGAAATGATCCGAGACCTGATATTTTTCAAGAAGTGTAACCTCCTCAATCCCCAAAACCTCTCCGCCTACAAAAACTACGCATTAGGTCCTTACACTTTTTTAACCCTCTAAAATCACTCCACTTTCCATCAATGGTTAAAATTCCTTAATAAAAAATCGTTAATGTCGTCGCCTTTGAACTTTGAATTAACAATCTCAGACCTGCACATCCCGAACTACTCAGGGCCGATAAAGTGCGCATTAGTCCTTGCGAACTTTTCAACAACAGTGTCAATCCCTTGCCGTCCTTTGAACCTGGTGAACGTTAAAATAGATCCTCAGGACAAGATGTACTTAAGTGTCTTTACCCAGTCCTCTGAAGTGGGTTGTTTGGAGATTCCTTGCACGGCGTTCGCCTCAGGCCTTTTGGAGTCGAGGTACCGTTTATATGAGAATTCGATAAGCCCTGAAAAAGAACGAGGCCAGTTCAAACCGACTGGAGAAGTCTCTATTAAAATACTCAGACTTGATGATGTCTGTGTTAGATGTGAAGGGCTGGAAAAACTCGTCAGGGATATCAAGGGAAATCTGGTTGAAATTGAAGAAACTCTTCATAATCACACTGCTAGTGTCTCACTTCATAGCATTAGTGACCCTCAAGTCGCTTTTCCAATCACTTCTTCAATTCAGCCTAGTCCTTCTGCTGCTTCTAATGCACAGGTACTCAATGTTTCTAGTGGCTCTGCTAATCAGAACTTGGCTAATACTTCAGCTAATCAGAATCCGAGTATTTATGCGACTCCTAATCAGACACTTTCGAATTCAGCTAGTCTTCATAAGAAAAACATGTCCTTGCAGAAAACTAAGAAAAATAAAAATTTGAGGTCGGGAAAACCGGGAAATAAAATCGGAGAAAGGACTGAAAAAATGGAAAAACTTGAAAGTAGTGAAAGGGGTGAAAAAAATGATAGGTTTGAAAGAGGTGAAAGGGGTGAAAGGGTTGAAAGAGGTGAGAGAAATGAAAGGGTTGAAAGAGGTGAAAGGGGTGAAAGAAATGAAAGGGTTGAAAGAGGTGAAAGAGGTGAAAAACTCTCCATCGGACAAGACCTCGACCTACGTCGAATGCTAGAAGAAAGCTACAAAGCAAGAAAAGACCTTCAAGCCAGCATCCACGAAACCACAGACCAACTAAACGGAAACCTAAAAGAACAACGCGAAGCCTTAGACCACGCATTATCCGAGCGTGCATCAGCAGTAGACAAGCTTTTAGACCTCTCCTCAAAAATCTCATCTCTCGAATCAGAAAACGATTCCCTTCTTCAAAAACTTGAGCAATGCGAAAGTCAATTATCCCAATTATCTCCAAAATTAAACCACGCTGAACAAATAGAAGACCAACTGGCCATTCTTTCAACTGACCTGGAAAAATCCATCTCAGAAAACCGAGGCCTTGACAAGAAGTTGCAAGAAAACCTTTCCAACTTCTCCTCAAACTTGAACTCGCTGAACAAGCGCGTGCAAGACTTGACTGCCGACAAATCTGAACTGTTGGGAAAAATCGAAGACCTGCAGCGACAGAACCATTTAATGAAGCAAGAAAACGACCGGCTTAACAACCTGGTCAACGAGCTTTGTGGACAAATCGCCCTGCTTCAGTCAGAACTCGACTTGGCCAAAGCGAGAGAAAGTCGAGAGCAGCATCTTTTGAAGTTGTTGAAAGAAGAGCAGGAGGCGAAGATAAGTTATAAAAAAGAACTGGACTCTTTGAGTAAACGCTTTGCAGAGATGAGTGAACGGTCAATTGCGCAGAATTCTAAATTGAGTCAAGAAAAAGGCTCTGCTTTGAAAGAGTTGATGGAAACTAAGAAATTGGCTGAAGGTAAAGAGAGAGAAAGTCTTGTCTTGAAGAAAGACCTGGAAAAAGCTAATAGTGAGATCGTGACTTTAGAACAGCATCTTTGTGTCACTGAAGACTTGAACTCGATCATTGACCAGTTGACCCGGCAGAACCAGGAACATGAAAAGAACAACTTGAAACTGATCAGTCATGTCGAAGCTTTAAGAGAAACTATTGAAGAACAAGCTGAACACATCTCTTCGCAGGGAGAGAGGATCAATGAACTCGAGCTTATCAAGGCTGAAAGAGAAGAGCAACTTATGAACTTGGAGAATATCATTGATGAACTCAGAAAAGATAGAGAAATTTATAGACCTATCAAAGATGACCCTATCGATATCGCACTTTCTGATTATGTCAACACAAGACCTGCTGGTCTTAAGGTGCAGTTTGATAGGGAAGATCATGGAATTTATAACTTTGGAACTAAGAAAATATTTGTTAAACTTGAACAAGGAAAACTTCAGATTAGAGTTGGTGGAGGATATATGCAGGTTGAGGATTTTGTCAAACTTTATAGTCCTGTTGAACTTGAAAGGTTTAGTCAACAGAAAAAAGAACAGGCTCAGAAGATTAGGCAGAGTTATTTGGGAAAATATGCTGATTCACTTGTTGGAAAAGCTAAACCTGGAGAAATTTCACCTGAAAGAGCTGCGAAAATTTTAAAGGATTCTATGGCTGCTGGAAATTATACTCCTTATTATGCGGTTCAGATCAAGTCACCTGAACGATCGAATGTCAGGTCACCTGTTAACTTGGAGAGGATTAGTAGAACATCTTCTAATTAATAATATATAGTTTAATTTACGGTGTCTCTAAGGATTTGATGAAGGATATCACTCGCTGAATAACAATTTTGCATGCCAGCCCTTTGCCCACAATCTTTAATCTCAGACTCTTTCTTCTTAATATCATGAAAAAACCTATCAATTTTTTTCTTCAACTTCCCCACTTTTTTTATCATATTCGCACAAATCAAAATGGCGCACTGACACAAAAAAATAGATCTACTAATATTCTCCTTACCCAAAAGACACGGCTTTTGATGAATAAGAGAAAGAAAGTCTTCCAACTGGCTCTTAGCGCGTCTCAAAGTCGCGAAGTCAAGTTTAGAAAGTGTTTCAAGAAAGGTGCTGAAGTCAGTCCATGATTTCAGAATTTTTGAGGTTTCTTCATGAAGTTGCTTTTTGCATTTAAAGTAGGGAAAAGACTTTAAAAACTTCAAATTATTTGACTTATTTGCTGAAACTGAGACCAGCATTAGAAATATCCCGTCATGGACCTGATAACCTGTGATGCATACTTCATGAATGACAGAGCTAAAATCATGGCAGAGCTTCGTGAATTTAGAGCAGGTGTCTTTTATGAACTTGTATTCTGATGTGTATTTCGAGCAATGAGAGGATAGGAAACAACCTGAAAGGTCAAGATCTTCTGTAAGGATTGAAAAGTTGTCTGGATAGGTTTTTTCTTTTATGCACTTGACTCTTGAATATGGCTGGCTGCAATCTTGAAGTGAATTGCATCTTGATGTTAATAAATCAAGCGTAACTAAGGATGATTTGTTATAAAGTGATAGAGAATACTTGCTTGTCAGTGACTTGCGTTGTGGACTGCATCCCATTTTTATTAAAAGTGAAGAGGTAGGTCTAGAAGGATTTTTAATATTTTCCTTTCGATCTATTTTTTCAAACTTTTAAGGTTTGAAGGGTTCTTTGACCTTAATAATTGTGCGATTTGGAATTTCTTAATTTTAAGCGTATTCGGAAATTTTTACAAAATGATCAAAATCTTGTAACATAACATTTAAATAATTCTTATTATCTATTAAAATATTCAAGATGATTAATTCAATCTAAAATTAAAATCAAGGACTTTCTCAGAGGTTCCTTCTCAATTCACAAAATCTTTTCAAAAAAAGATAATTATAAATACCTATAATTCATCAAGCTTTGAAATCCAACAATCAAATCCATATAGAAAATTACTCAGGGTGTTAAAACATTAAGCCTGAAAATAAAATTAAACCTATTAATCCTTGCTCAATTTTTTTATTAAACCTAACACCCTAATACATAATTTACTGATTATTAAAAAAAAAATTAGTTTTAGTCACAGGTGAATCCATCAAACTCTTAAAAAACTTATAAAAACCTAAATCCCCACTCAACCCCTAAAAACCTAATCAACCCCCATGAAACCTCAAACCCATCTCCAAATTCCAAAGCCCTTAAAATCCCCAAACCTCTTAATGATCCCTTAAAACCAAGCTAAATCAACCAAATAAATCAATGGGAGTTGTCACAAGTCTTCCAGCCCCGATCAAAATCCAATTCCAAGACATCCAAACCGCGAAAACCGAGTGGATTCTAGACTCAAACCATTTCGAGAACAACTTCAACTACGTGCGAAAAGCAATAAGCGAGGTGTCAAAGAACAAGTTACTCCAAAAGGTGGTGCTGAAGTTATTTTTCCCAACACTATCTGAAAGCCAAGACCTGAGCAAGTCGATCTCGAAGCTATTATCATCAAAAGGAACAGTAGTGATCTACGGCTCGAATCTTCACTTTTTCAATCATCATCGATGGGTCAAGTTGTGGGCAAGCGCTAAAGTCACCAACTTACAGATAAAGTTTGAGATGCTGGACCAGGGATTTGACTACTTGACTCAAGGACTCTGCAGCAATAAGACCATTAAAATCTTGGCTTTTCGGTTTTTAAGTGACAGTCAACTCATTCGATTGAGTGAACTCGTGTCTATCAATCAGAGTGTTTATAACTTGCAGATTATTTTAGAGAGTCGAGTTTATACCTTGGAGAATATTGAGGATGGAATACAAAGCTCGAAAATGCCCTCGACTCCTCAAAGCACCCTGCCTATTTCGTTCTTGTCACAGGCACAGTCGATTAGCACCTTTGCATTAGGAGGGTATCATAATAGAGCGAATTTTGTCTCAGGAATCATCAGGAATAAGTCGATTAAAACATTGGTACTTGATAATATCGATATTGAGAAATTGATAAGGCATGATTGGAATGTGGCGTTTAAGGAAAATAACTGCATTCAAGAAGTTAAAGCTGTTAGAGGGTTGAATACTTTGTCTTCTATGATATTGTTTCAAAGTATGAGGAAAAATAAGAATATACAGTCGCTTTACTTGGAAGACTGCGTGTTTTTTACTCATGGATTTTTGGGACTTGAAACTCTTTTGAAACAAACTAGTAGTCTTAGAACTATGACTCTTAAAAACCTTCTGCATCTTAACCTTTCTAAGTTTTCACAGGTTGCAAGTGTGCAAAACTTGGCTAAAGTACTTCTGGCTCTTAGTGGGAACCGGTCTTTGCAAGAAGTTGTCATCAGCAACTCTGCCAATAACGAGAGCATCCGTTTAGAAGACCCAGAACACCTACTTTCTCCCGCATTTGACCAGCTTTTAAAGATGAATAAGACCTTAAAGAAAATCGTAATCGAGAACTTCAAACTAGGACCTGAAAGTTTTCCAGGTATCTCAGAAGGACTCTCTGGAAACTCAACCCTGTCAACTTTTTGTCTCAAGGGAAACTGCTTGACTTGGAGTGACTTGCCAGGCCTAGTAGAAGGTCTTCGAAAAAACAGCCAATTGAGTGTTTTAGATGTGAGTGAAAGCTCAGCGTTGAAAGATCTCGCTCAAGCTGTCTGCGTCCCTCTCGAGGCGATTTTTTCAGGTCTTTTAGAAGCAGGGCTGAAGACCTTCACAGTCGACGAGTGTTTTTGGAGTTTGAAGGGCTTACCTTCAGGACTGGCGAACTTAGCTTCAAGTTGCAGGCAGAAGTATTCTGTTTAAAGTAACTGATTATTTATTCAAGGTTAATCTTCGAAGTTCTCGGCTGAGAAACTTTCACTGAAAGATTCTTGTTCTTCTTGAAGTTTATTAGGGACTTCTTCAGGTTTGGCCTCTTGAAGTTTTTGAACTTCTGGTTGGTACTTTTTAGGGAAGAGCTTCTGTAAAACGAGGATTTCATTTGAGGCTAATTTGAAATTTTCATAATCGAATTGTTCAGGGTGAGGTTTTAACTCTTCCTTCCTTCTGAGGACAAAAGTGATTTCTTTAGTAGCCATATACAATTACCTAAAACTCTCAATATTAATATGCTGAAAGTCCTTCTCCGCTTTATCTCTGTGAAATCAACACCCAACCCCTTATGCAAAAAGTTCATCCCAGATTCAAAACTCTCAACAACCGACACCCACGACATCCCTGAAGCGAAATTCGCGACAAATTCTCCCCTAGCCTCAGAGTTATTTTCAATAAAAGGCGTAACAAGGGTCTTTTTTTCTCCAGAATTCGTTTCAGTGACCAAGACAGACTTCGCCAACTGGGACGAGCTTCAACCAGAAGTCGTTAAAACCATTTCCGACTACCTCCTTAAAAACCTGCCACTTTTCACCGAAGCTCCAGAAGGAAAAAACATCTACAACCCAGAAAGCGAAGTCGAAATGATAATCGAAGAGATAATCGAAGGTCGAATTCGTCCTCACGTTCAAGAAGACGGTGGCGACATAAAGTTCCACGGTTTCAACATGGACACAGGAATAGTTTCCCTAGAAATGCAAGGTTCCTGCGCAGGGTGTCCCTCCTCATTCGCGACTTTAAAAGACGGTATCGAGAAGATGTTGATGTTTTACATTCCAGAAGTAAAAGGAGTAGAAAATCTGAATTAATTCATAAATATGGACCCAGAGTTAGTCACAATCTTCAACAGTCCAGTCCTGGCTTTTTCAGTTCTTTCGAAGTTGCTGGTCGGGGCAGTTTTGAAGGTTTTGAGTTTTATGAACAAGCACTTACTGATCATCTCTGCCGTAACAGCCGCTGCATTATCAGCTTACTTCGTGCCTGGGCCTCAAAAGCCAGTAATTTTCATTTAGCTTGTTGACTGGGCAGAAGAAGTCGCTTTGTTCGTCGCTTGGTGGGTCCTTCTCGGCGTTGCTTCATCGATTGGACTGGGAACAGGTCTTCACACGTTTGTGCTTTACTTGGGCCCTCACATCGCGAAGGTGACGCTTGTCGCTTATGAATGCAACTCACTGCCGAAGATGCTGCCGAGCAAATGGAACTACAGGACTTTTGAAGACTGCCCTCAACACCCCACGGGTGTCACTGTTTGGGACATTGTTCAGACTGTCCAGCTTGAAAGCTTCTTGTGGGGACTTGGAACTGCTTTAGGAGAACTACCTCCTTATTTTATTGCATTCGCTGCACGGGTCGCTAATAGTAAAAGTGAGGAACTTCAGGAAATTGATCAGTCGGAAAGTGGAGTTGTACAGAAGGCTAGGGTTATTATGGAAAAATGTTTGAAAAAATATGGGTTTGTTACGGTTTTAATTTGTGCTTCTATACCCAACCCTCTTTTTGATATTGCTGGATTACTTTGTGGACATTTTGGCATACCGCTTTGGAAGTTTTTAGGGGCTACGATTTTGGGAAAAGCTGGGTTTAAAGTTCATATTCAGATGCTTTTTACGATTTTTATGTGTGGGGAAAGTCATATTGACCATATTGCTGAGTTTATTGAGAAGAAGATTCCTTTCTTTGGGAATTCTTTGACCAGTGCTTTGAGCAAACACAAAAAAACATTGCATTCACCGAATTTTGACAGTCATGAGAGGACTTTTATTTCGATTGCGTGGGAACTTGTAATTGTCGCAATGATTTCTTTTTTCATCATTTCTATCTTGAACAGTCTTGTCAGGAACGAACTTAGTAAGGAAAACAAAAATGAAGGAGTGAAGAGAAAAAGATCTAAAAAAGGGAAGGGTAAAAAAGCCACTAAGAAAAGGAACTAAATATCTTATAGGAAGGCATTCAGGTCATTTAAACAAATTAATGCTTTCCGTTACTTATTATTCTTTATTCTTTTTCATAATCTCAATAAACTATGTTGTTGCTGCTGCTCTTACCAGTCACTCTCTCTCTTAGCATTGAACTATTCAGGACAGTCGACTCCAGATATCGAACCCGACAAATAATCGGGGGACAATCATTCGACCTAGTGTTATCCTTCGACACAAATCTTCTAATGGTGCTTGACTCGTCATCCGACACCTGTTTCAATCTAGACTCATGCTACAACAAAGATTCCTCAAAATCCTCAAAGCCAATAACTCAGAACTCTGAGAATTGTTGGTCCACAGTTCAAATCTCATCGACAAGCGAGTGCGCATATAAATACAAGTCAGATTGGAACTACACAAATGAAGGAGCCTTGAGTTCCGACACTATTCTGGTGGGCTCAACAACGATAAAAGACCTTGTCTTTGGAAGAATCTTGAAAGAGTCCGAGTCTCTTAAAGCCGGAGGGATTTTGGGGCTTGGCCCTTCGAATCTTGACGAGTTGTATGGAACGAGTTTGATTGAAACTTTGATTAATGTATGTCTTAGGTAGGATGAAGGCACCCATTCAGTGCTTGGGATTTGTGTCGATGGAAATAAAGGATTTTTGCATGTGGGCGGATTTGATAGCAGGTATAACTTGAATAACTTTGCGGTTTATCCACAGGTCTTTAATGATAGGTACTCCGTCAGCTTATCCAGCGTGAAAATCGGAGGCAAGTCAATAGCAGTAGATCTAGACGCCCGTTTAAACCCAGGAAGCGATTTCTTATTATTTCCTTACAAAATCATAAAACAAATGATATCCGAGTTATCATCATTCTACCAAACCTCCTGCCAACAAGCTCTATGCGAAGAAGACGGTCATGTTTTTTTCGGTCACAGTCTGATCCGTCCACCAAGCGAGTACCCAGAAATCATTCTAAACATTCAAGGCTTCGAGATAAGACTTCGAGGGTTCCTTAAAAAATGCGGCACCGAGCATTACTGCAGCGTGATCCGAAGTTCCTCCGATCACGTAGTGATCGGCTCCGCTGTTCTTGAAGAGCTTTACCTGGTGATCGACATGGAAAACAGTAAACTCGCTCTAGCAAAACGAAAAGAATGTCGAGAAAGTGACGACCTTATCGTGATATACGAATGGGAACAGCACTTTTTCGCTGTGATCTTCAAACTCTTCATGGTTTTCTCTTCTTTAATCATGATCGTCGTGATCGGCTGGTAATTTTCACTCAGGCGCTGCGGAAAAAGTTATGAACTTGAATTTGAAATTATTTCAGGAGATGATGACTAAAGTTAATTATTGTAATCTTCAGTCTTTCACCTTTCCTCGCTTTACTGGAAGGTTTTCACTTGTGAACTCATCGATGATGTTTTGAAGTAAAGAAAAAGTCTCACGACTTACGAGGTCCAATTTGATTTTAACTTTTTCGTTATCACATTTTTCAGCGGCTTCAGGGCAATTTTGACTGACGATTTCGACGATTTTTTCCAGAGCAGGTTGACCGAGTTTTCTGACACTTTCAGTTAATTTCCACTTTTCTTCAAAAGTTACGTTTTTGAGGTCTTCCAAGATATGTTCTTCACTTTTCGTTATTTTTGAAGGGTGTGGAAGAGGGACTCGGAATTTTGAACAGTATCTTTTTGTTTGCTTTTCTAGGAAAAGTGCTTGTTGGTGGATTTCCTGAGTCGCGATTACAGTTGATTGCTCGTTGTAACGTTTGCAGTTGTCCCAGACTAGCTGGACTTCGGAGATGAACTCGTGAAGGGTGCGGTAGTGACGAGTTTTTAATCGTTTCTTGATTGTTCCGATGTCCATTGGGTTTTTTATGATTATTGGGTACATCGGGATGTTTAGTCTTTTGTAGTCCACTGGAATTAAAAAGTCTTGGCATTCTTCGTGAAGTTCTAGGGTTGAAAGCAATTGCTGTGCTTTGTGCTCGTCTTCTTTAGATAGACTGACTGGTGTTTACCCTTCCATTATGGAATAATACCAGATCATGGAATCTGCAGTTTAAACAGTTTTTAGTCTTTCAGAATTTTGACTTTTAAATTTGAAGATCTCATCAACATAAAAAAAAAACCCGATTAAAATAACCCCATTCAAAAAAGACTTCAAAACATCAAAAGTCAGTCATTCAATTATACTAAATAGTTGTGGTCGATTTATTAAATATGGGACTGACTGGCTCCAAAAGATCTAAAATTTCTTCGAATGAAATTTCAGGAAACTACGAATTCGAAGTTTACGTCCCTCAATACGAAGACAACGCAAGATACACTTCAAACCTTTCACTAAACACCTGGAGTTGTCTTCAGTTCAGCCACAGGCACTCGACGATAACAGTGACTCAAGAAGGAGTCATTCTAGAAAGCATTCAGCTTGACCAGAACTTCGAAATAATCAACGAACAACCGGACGAGTTGATTTTTACTATCAAGTTCTCATCAGATAATCAAGGCTTCAGCAGGTGGAAAGTCAGATGCAAAAACATTCAAGAATTCCGCTCTTGGACTAAGTTCTTGAAAAAGTCTCTTAGGAAGAACTGGGCCGATAGTAAGAAATGCCAGGTAAGCCACATTTAGAGATGCTTCAAGAACTTCAAGTTGTTTTTAAGAAAACATCATTGTCGTAAATGCGGAGAATGTATCTGTGATGAGTGCTCACCTTTTAGAAGTACTTTACCTGAACTTGCTTATAAGGAAATGGTCAGGATTTGTTTGAAGTGTGGGACGGAGATTGAACAGAATAGAAAAGGGAAGTCTTTATCGAATACTCCTAATTTTAGGGACCAGCGGAAAAGTAATTTACAATAGTAAATTTAATTATGTGAAATTTAGAATTTTTAGACGATTTTTTTTTATGGTTTTGATTTAGTTTTTTTGATGGGATTTTAGGGGAATTTTTTAGTTGTTTTTGAGTGCGGGAAGTTGATACAATTAAATTTTAAGATTTTTGAATTTTTTTTTCTTGGAGGTTTTCATATATTTTTGTAAGTTTTTTACAGTCGTGTTCAGTGATTTACTTATTTAGATTGATATTCAATTACTGACATTTGAACCATATAAACAATTACAATTATAGCTGCTAAGGAATCAAAATTAAAATTAAGTTATTTAATTATAGTGAATTTCTGACATCAAACCCAATCATTTTGTTGATGAAATGCATTAAATGATGACTGTTTCATAATACCGGATTTTGAAATTCTAAATTATAGCCTTTTTTCGCGATTTTATAGTAATTTCTCCCAAAGTTTATAATTTTTTTTTGAATTTTATAACCAGAAAGTAGAAAAAATATTTTAAATATACAAAATCGCATAGTCAGTATGTGCTTCGATTGAGATACAAACAGCTCTATTTGAATACTCAGATATCCATATATCTTCATAAAAATGCTTGGAAATGTCGTCAAACTTAGAAAATCCTTTGATCCAGATGAAGACTTTACCAGAACAATAGACTACAAACTAATCTTATCCCAAGAACCCAATCTCAAAGAAGCCGATCCAATGGAAGAAGTTCTAGATTTTTTAAAATCTCAATCAATAAAAAGCATCCCAACTCCTCTTCAAGCGACCTGCATGCAAGTAACAAAATCTGAAACAAAAGCAGTTTTTACTTCAAGATCAATAAATAAAGGCCAATACTCAAATGAAAAGAACAAACAAGCAAGAGTGGCAGTTATGGACTTAATAACAGATGAAGTAATTATAGACCAAAGTGTAAGTTCAAAAGACTTATGGACCGTCGCCCTTTCTAATGACGACAAATTTATCTACGCAGGAGGTGCAGAAAGCATTATATTCAAATTCGACATCAGCGATTTAACAAGACTTGAAACATTTGAAGGACACTCAGATGAAATCAATCGAATTTGCATAAATTCTGAAAACAATTTGATGTTCACAGCCAGTGATGATTACACTCTTCGCATGTGGGACTTGATCGAAAAGTCTGAAAGCCAGGTTCTGATAAGATCTGACAACAAACTCTACGCCCTTGATCTCAGTAAAAACGACTCTTATCTGGCAACAGGAGGAGTCGAATGCATTCTTTACATTTATGAACTCTCATTGAAAGGTGAAGGGAGCATCATAGGAAAAATCAAGAACAATTCTTGGATATGGTCTTGCAAAATCTCTAAAAATAACTCATTCGTCGCGCAAGGTGACGCAGATGGAAACTTAAAGATTTTCAAGTTCATGACCTGGGAAATGACTCACAATTTTCACATGACTCAAAGAATCAGCGATATTGGAATTTCAAGTAACGAGGAAATTGTAATAACAGGGTCGATGAATAGCAAAGTCAGCATCTGGTACCTGAAAAATAATAAAGAACAGTCGTTTACTGGACATAAAGAATGGGTTAAAAGATGTATTTTTATTCAAAATGATTCTAAGGTGATCAGCTGTGGAGATGATAAACATTTAAGGACTTGGAAAGTTCCTCAATTGGAGTTCGAGTCAGAATTTTCTTCTTTTGAAGGCTTTGAAGTTAAAGAAATCTGGAATTCTCATGCGGATGATTTGGTTCGGGCTGTTATTAGAAGTGTTTCAGGACTTTCTTGCATTTCTTGGGATGAAAATGGAAATGTCAAGCAAGAATTCGAGTTTTCTAAGCAAAAAAATGCGATTTTTTCGGTTTCTAAAATTCATGACTTGATTATATCTGCTAATATCGCTGAAGGTGACTTGGGGAATGATGAGTTGATGGAAGAAGAGAAAGATTTAGATGTTCAGGTTATTAGTTTGGACTTTTTCGATATAAAAAGTGGAGATTTATTCAAATGTTGTAAATTTAGAAGAAATATTGATTTGATTTATGCCTCGGTTTCTCTAAAGTTCTTTATAATAGGAGAACCTTATCGACTTTCAGTCATTGATTTTGAATCTTTTAGAATACTTCAAACTATTTATCTGATCAGTGAAAAAGCCTTGGCTGTTGTCGCACACAAAAGAGATGAGTTGCTTTTTATTGCTGAAACCAAGCAGATAAGTGCTTATTACTTCGACTTAAAGTCCAGAAACTTCATCCAACATGAAAGAAACTTTAAAAAACAAGAAGGTTTTTTAAGTTCTGCCAATTTATTTTTATCTGATAATTCACAGTTTCTCTATTGTTTGACTAGTGATTTTTTTGAGGTGATTCATTGCAAATCATTCAGCACAGTCGTGAAAATAAATGAACGGTTTCTTGGATGTTTTTCTAATATAAACGATACAATTTTTCTATACACAGAGAACTTGATCATGATTCACTCCTCTGAGACATTTCAACATCTTTCAACTATTCGTAAGGACTACTCAATTTTAGGAATAGTCCTTTCTAAAGATCTCAAGCACTTGCTGATCAGTACCAACAACCGAATAATAAAATCAGAAAATCCTTTGAACCCTTTGAGGACATCTTTAATAGGCGATTATTCAAATTTACATAAGTTTCAATCATGCATCGGGTCTTTATTTGATAAAAGTTTTGATTCTTCTGGTCTTGATTTTACATGGTTGATAGAACCTGCTCATGTGAACTTGTTTCATGTTTTTGCTTATTTTAACATGGCAGAGGTGATTAACGAGTCTCTTTCAGTGAATCTTGAAAAATCTCCTATTATCTGTTCTCGTGAAGGTCTTTCACCATTGACAATCGCTTTAAAAATGAGATATACTGATAGTGTTCGATCAATCATCAAGTCACTTATTAAAAATTTAAAAGAAAGTACTCCTGAAAATTTTTTACCTCAATTTTTATTCAAAATTATTGAAAATGACTTGGCTTTGCTGAACTTAAGTGGAAATTTCTCTTTACACAAGTTGTATAAATATGTGTTTAGACTTGATACTTCTTATTATCTTCCCAATTACTGCCCGTCAAAAGTAAAACTACCTTTAACAGTAAACAGTCAAGATTTTTTCCCTTCCCAAGAAGAGTTCGGAATCGCTGAAAGTGAAGAAAACACGAAAACCAAAGCAATTATTTTCAAAAAGTCTTTACTTCGGATGAATTTTGAAATGGGATCAAGTAAAAGTCTAGAATTTATAGACTCTTTAACAAAATGCGAAAATTTTCAGGTTTTTCAAACAGAGCTGATTTTAATTCTGTTGAAAGGAAAATGGAAAAAAGTGAAAATCATTATTTTTGGTCAAGCACTTGTTTATCTGACTTACTTGATTTTACTTTCTTTGTATTCAAGTCACGACTCTTCAAGATCGAAAGTATTTTTGATAGGTCCATTTGTAGTGAGTTTAATTCTTTATGCCTATGAAATGATTTTTATCATAATTGACTTCTTCGGATACTTCAAAGATTTTTGGAACATTGTCGATACTTTCCGTTCCTGGACAATGATAGTTTATTCAATTCTTGTCTGGTCAGGGTACTTCAGCATCTCTTCAAATAAAAGCAGCAACGAAAGACTCATGCTTGCTGTTCTGATATTTATCAGCTGGATGCGAGGATTGACTTATTTCAGAGTTTTTGATAAGACAAGGTACTTAGTCAAGCTACTATTTCAAGTCTTTATCGATATTATTCCTTTTTTACTCGTCATTTTATATTCAATTGTGACATTTGCTTTGGTTTTCAGAGCTTTTGTTGATAGTCGTGAAAATGGATTTTTTCAGCATCTCACTGATTCTTACATGATCATCATCGGCAATTGGGACAACCCAAGTGAAATTGAGTTTTATTCTTTGATTTTATTTTTTGCTACTTTGTTGAACCCGATCATTACTTTAAACTTGCTCATTTCGATATTGAGTGATACTTTCAGTAAAGTTAATGATAATCAGATTGTGGCGGATTCACAAGAGATGGCGAATATGATTTTAGAAGTAGAAACTATTATGTTTTGGAAGAGAAAATCGAATGTGAAAAGTTTTTTACATGTTATGGATAATGATATTGATGCTGGGGAAGATGCAACACAACTCAATCTTATTGTGAAGAGTATGAAGTCTAAAGTAGATAACATTAACAGTGAATTCTTGTTTCATGAAAAGATGGTGCAGAAGCTCAAGAAGAAAATTTATGAGTGTTCTTCTGAAGTGAAAGAAAAACTAAATGATTTGATATAAGTAATCCAAATATCAAAATTTAATTTAATTGAAAATTGACTTACCTTAGTTAATTTTGATAATCTAGTCTTTAAAATATTGTGACATTGAGACGAGGGCAGAGATAACGAAGCATAACAGAAGTAAAAAAAAGTGAAACTTATAATTTTTCATACAAACTTCCAGTCATTAGAACTTTTAAAGTAATTTACTTTCCAAGAAAAAATATTATTTCGGTTTATTTTGTTAATTCTTACAATAATTAAAATAATTGAGCGAAAATATTAATAAAGCTACTCTGCTGATCAAAACCTGGAAGGAAAAAACAATTTTCCTTTAGAATTAATCAGCGCTACTTACTTGATTATCAAAAATTCTTAGTATTCATTTATAACTTCTGATTTTTAGGTGATTAATTCCGAAATACTTATGTTGTCTTCAAGGTTGATTGACTTATTTAAAAGATTCAAAAAAATTTCAGTGATTTGAAGCTGTTATTTTCGCATAATTTTTTCGGTTTTCAAGTAATGAAACCTTACTGGTACTGACAAAAGTTAAGAAAATCAAGATGATATAGAAGCTGATTTATATCTGAAAGTGAAAGAATATACTTTGCTGATAAAACTATTTTTTATATATTTGTCGACATATCTTATAAGTCCAAACGTTTAAGAACTATATTAGTTCACTCCTGGTAGTAAAAGTAAAGATATTTATAATTTTTCGTTTTAGTTGATTAAGATGATTCAGACGAAAATATCAACAATTTCATACCATAATCAAAAACCTAAGAATGAAGATCAATCACTGACCCAAGCGTTGAAAAACCATGAAAAATAATCCAAATTCAAAATAAATCCTCTAATCATTCTAAAATTCTCAAAACCATCTCTTCAACATTCACCAACCAACCAACTAAATCTCTCCTACTAAAATATAAAAACCCTAAACACCTAAACCATTTTCATTAATAATCTTCCTTAAAATTGTAAATGAACAGTAAAGGACAAATCAACACAAACAGCGAGAAACCTTTCACATCCTCTTCAGAGACCTCTCTAGACACCCAAGAGTCCGAGTCTCCAAGTCTAATGTTAACCCTGGGCCGAGACCCATTTTTTGCTTCTCTTTCAGAACCTCCAGCGAAATTTCCAGTAACAGAGCAAAAACTTCCTGAAATCCAAATCGAGAGGCGAATCGGTCAAGGTACTTACGGGACAGTATTCCGAGCAATTCAAAGGCAAAACGGGAAATTTATCGCAGTGAAGGTAATTGAAATAGATAAAAAAGAAGCGAGTTTTCAAAGTCGACTTGATTTACTTGACAAGGAAATTTCGATATTAAAGCGATTTGAACACTCGAATATTGTGAAGTACTTGGGAAGTGAAGTCAACTTGGCTGTTGATAGTCGGAAAGGAGAAGTCAGGATTCATATGGAGTATATGGCTGGAGGGTCTCTTAGTGGAATTGTTTCTCAATATGGAGCACTTACTGAAACTCTTATTAGGAACTTTGCTAGACAGATATGCAAAGGTTTGAGGTATTTGCATAGTCATGGAGTTGTTCATAGGGATCTCAAAGGCGCTAATATTCTTGCTGATGGAGATGGAAATTTAAAACTTGCGGATTTTGGAGCTAGTAAACATATTCAAGGACTTCCTATTATCTCTGAAAATTCTGAACCTTGTAAAAGTATTCATGGGTCGCTTTATTGGATGGCACCGGAAATTATGAAAAGGGAAAGATATGGACGAAAGGTTGATATTTGGTCTTTTGGATGTGTTATACTTGAAATGGCTACTGGGACTCACCCATGGCCCAACATCAGGACCTACGAAGAGCTATGCGCAAGTATCGCAAACATGTCAAAGCCCTTCATTCCCGAGACCCTAAGTGAAACCTGTCGAGACCTAATAGAAAAATGTTTAGAATACGACAAGAAAAAGCGACTAAACTCAACATCAGTCCTTCAGCACCCATTTTTAACTAATAACTAATAAAATGAGCGACAGCGAAGAAGAAATCACTAAAAACCTGAACCACGCTCTAATCCGAAGACATCTTTCAGACTTCAGCAGAAATGCAGAAGGCACAGGTTTCGCATACTTAAAACTAGAACTCGAGAACCGAGAAACCGAGAACATCACAGAAGACCTGAGCGCATATCAACAGTTGAAGTTCATTCATTTCACCGGAAACAAAATCAGCAACATATCAGTCCTTTCAAAGCTTCCAAACATTCTCAGACTTGAACTTGCCAACAACAAAATAACGACTTTAGAGTTCTTTAACAATGAGGAAACCTTTTTGAATCTTCAGTATCTTGACTTGAGTAAAAATTTGATTCGGAACTTGACAGCGATAAGACTTCCTAAGTTGATTCACTTGTTACTCAACAACAATGAAATCATCAACACGGACTCTTTTTTAGGTCATCCGAACTTGAAGATCTTGGAACTCCGGGCAAATAAAATTTCTTACATCACTGGAATCAAAGGAATGCCGAAACTTGAAGAGCTTTATTTAAGTGAAAATAATATTTCCAGTTTTGAATCGATGGAAGAAATGCTTTCTTTGAAGAGACTTCATTTGAGGAAAAATAGTTTTAATACTTTTGATGAGGAAAGACTTCCGGAATTACCTGAGATTATTTATTTGAACTTTAGGGAAAATTTGATTAAGGACTTGAATAAAGTCGCACTTTTAAAGAAGTATGGAAAATTGGAAAAAATTGTTGTTTCGAATAATCCTTGTTGGACTTCGCAGGATTTGATTAGGGAAATTCTTATTTTTATGCCAAGGATTGTTACGGTTAATAAAATTACTATTGAGGATCCTGATAGGGAAGTGGCTTATGATTTGGCTAGGGAAAGATGGAATGTCGCTGAGGCTGCACGAAAGGAAGCTGAGAGGAAGGCGCAAGAAGCTGCTGATAAGGGGGATTCTTGAGATAGGGATTTAATGAGATTAGTCTTTCTAAGCATATTTATCGTGGATTGCTGGCTTGACTAGCGTGGGTCCTAACTCAAATCCAATAGTAAATCCGTTGCCCTTACATTCCGCCACAAGTTGTAATTTATCGCCATCTAACAAAAAACTCCTCTGTTCTCCGTTGGCGAGATTCAAAGGTTTTTTGCCGTTGGCTGAAATTTCAAGTAGACACCCAAGAGAGTCTTCAGTAGTACCACTAATAGTTCCAGTTCCAAGTAAATCCCCAGGCCTCAAATTACATCCAGTGACAGTATGATGAGCAAGTTGCTGAGTAAGTGACCAATACAAATGTTTCAAGTTCGACACAGAGATAAGTTCCTTCTCACTTCCAGGAGTCTGCAAATAAGTCATCAACGAAATATCATAAGAGCTAAGATCAGGGTCCTGCAAATAAGGAAAAGGCTGGGGTTCCTGAAGACCAAGACTAGTCTTAAAAGGTTCCAAGGCATCAATCGGCACGACCCAGGAAGAAATAGAAGTCATAAAATTCTTCGCATTGAAAGGTCCAAGAGGTACATATTCCCAAGCCTGTATATCACGAGCAGACCAGTCATTCAACAGCACAATTCCAAAAATATGCTGATTAGCCTGAGTGATATCAATAGAAGTCCCTAACTCATTCAAATGTCCTCCGACAAAAAAGCCGATTTCCAGTTCATAGTCCAATTTCTTACAAACTGAAAAAGACGGTTCACCTCCAGGAGGACAGACCTGCCCACGAGGCCTAACAACATCTTTCTCAATCACCACAGACGAGCTTCTTCCATGATAGCCAATCGGCATCCTTGTCCAATTCGGCTGTAAAGCATTTTCAGGTCCTCTAAACATGACCCCAACATTATAAGCATGATTACGAGAACAGTAAAAATCAGTATAATCTCCAATATTCACAGGAATTACCAAATTCACCTCATTTAAAGGCACAAGGACTTCATTTCTACATGGATGGTCCTGCAACTCCTGGTTTGACAAAAGAAGTAAAGTTTGCAGTCTTAAGCGAATTTCAGTCCATACTGACCTTGTCTGAGACATGAACTTGTTCAAAGAGCTGCTGTCGAAGTAATGAGGATGAGGGGCGAAAAAGCCGAGTCTTTCTAGAAGAGTCAAGTCAATTGCAAAGTCGCCGATTCTTGAAAGGACATGAATCTCTTCTGACCCTCTCACGTGACCTGCTGAGTAAGGCAAGTGCTGGATCGGGTAGTGGTGGTCTTGGGGGACTGGAACAAAACTCTCCATTTATCTCAATCAATGTGGCTAAACTATTAAAAAACACGCATTCCAGGATATAGCAAACGTTCCATGTATATCCTGCTACTTCTCTCTCTAAATAAAATAAAAGCACGAGTTTGCATTTTTTTTATTAAAAATCTGATCATTCTCCAGATCTTTTTAGTTCTGTAAGTTTTTTCGTAAAAAATCTCAGATTTCCACTTTAAGAAGAAAAAATGCATTTGAAGACGGATAAACTTCGAAAAAATTGGAAGAAGTCGCGCTTGCAAGGTGATTAGATGTAAGTTTTCAAGTCTTCTAACTCGTATCAGCGCTTTCTGCAACAAGGTGATATCAGCCCTGTATATATATTCAGCTTGCAGAAGGTAATTCTCCAAAGTATCAATTTCAATAGCTTCATTTCCTATATCTTCCATTAAATATCCTGAAGAACTTATAATTATTAATGGGGCAAATGCAAGTATTGAACATGCTGAAGCAGTCTTCAGACTCCAGCTTGTTCTCATCAAAAGCGACTTCAAAGGTGCTTTCAATTGAAAGCAGTGGAAAAATCGTAAAAATTTCTTTCTTGGCCCAGTCAACGATCGGCTTCGTGATCTCTGAACTGAACCGGCTTTCAAGAAAGGAAAACATTGTTGCTTTGGCAAGCAAGTCAAAAAATGAGACTTTGGACTTTTACTTGACACTTTATGATAAATTAGTTGAGGACCTTCCAGAGAATGAGACTTTTTTACCTGTCTCTGCAAAGTGGCCTGCTCAGAAAATTGATATCATGAACTACCAGCCAATCAAAATCATTGGAAAAGGAGGATTTTCTTTAGTCACTCTTGCAAGGAAAAATGACTCTGGACAACTTTTCGCTGTTAAAACGATTGAAAAGGCATTGGTTGCCAAAAGGAAAAAAAATAGTCAAGCAGTTGTTGAACAGGAAATTCTTATGAAATTGAATCATCCTTTTATTGTCGCACTTCATGCGAGTTTTCAAACTGTAAGGTTTATTTAGAGGGATTTTCTTCATTTTGTTCTTGACTTCTGCCCTGGGGGGGAACTTTTTAGAATTTTGCAAAATGTTGGAAGACTTTCTGAGGAACAGGCTAGGTTTTATTTGGCTGAGATTGTTTTAGCTGTTGAGTATCTTCATGACAACCAAGTCTTATACCGTGACTTAAAACCAGAAAACGTTCTAATAGACTTAGAAGGTCACATAAAACTAACCGATTTCGGCCTATCAGTAAACAACTTAAAAGAAAACGAGCTTCGTTACACCTTCTGCGGATCCGCAGAGTACATGTCTCCCGAGATGGTATCAAATTCAGGTCACAACTCAGCATCAGACATTTACGCAATCGGTGCCCTTCTCCACGAAATGCTTTTAGGGACTCCTCCTTTCTACGACGAAGACCCAGAGAAGATGTTCTTGAAAATCAAATACGAAGACCTCTGCCTTCCCTCAACTCTTTCATCAGAGGCTTCAGACCTGATAAAATCTCTTCTCATTAAAAACCCGAGACAAAGACTAGGTGGAAAGTTCACATCAGACATCAAAGATCACAAGTTTTTCGCCAATGTGAACTGGAAAAAAGTACTCAAGAAAAAAACAAGGCCTCCTTTTGTGCCTTCTTTTAATAAAAGCAGTTTTTCAGAGGAATTCACGACGCTTCCTATTAACAAAGAAATGTTTTCCCAGAATACAATTTTCCCGTCGTCGGCTGATGATTTTTTCCATTTTGGAAATATCAGAAGCATGAAGTACTTGATTAGGCATTCTTCTTATGTGTGTGAAGAAATGAGTGCTGTCAGTACTTTAAGTCTTCCTGAACTGAATACTTTTGATAGCTATAGCATGGTTGAAGGATTTGATGATGGATATTTGATTGAGGAATTTTCAAGTAGAGCTAATTTTCCGAAAAAATCGATTCATCCCAAAACCAACCCTGTGCATCGGTTAACGGATCAAAGAAGTAAAATTGAGGAACTTTTAGGATGTGTTAATACCATGCAGAGTGAGCTAAGGAAGAAAATTTGGAAAGGAAAAAATTAATTTTTTTAATGGTTTTTTTATTATTTGGGAGTTTTAATGGGTTGGGGTTAGGGTGATTGGGATTTTATTATTTATAGAATAGTTTATTGAAGTAGGGTTTTATGGAAGAGATTGAGAGGGTCAAATTGAATTTTTTTAAAAGTATAGGCTAATAGGATAATTTTTTACATGATGATGTTTATGGTTGGTATAAATATATTTATTTTGTTTGAGAGATAATATTTATTGGGATAGTCGAAATTTATTATGCTCAGCACAATCGCATTTATTCTTATAAAAAAATTTGATAATACTAAAAGATTTCACCAATAAAAAAACTCTAAAAATATACAAATTTACAGCCAAAAATAAGTAAAAAAAGTTACTTAAGTATTATAACTTCTAAGACTGAGATCTCATTTTCTTCGAGTCATTCATCTGATCAGAGCCCCTCTGTTTTTTATCAGACAATAGCTTCAAACATTCACTCGACAAAGAAAAGTTCTCAACAACAGTATTAAGTTTAGTCTTCCTCCTTGCAATCATAGCAGGTTTAAACGTGCAAGTTTTCAAGTCTTCCTGTTCAGACTTATCTCTTTTTTCCTCAATTTTTTTCTGTCCTTCCTTTTCAATAATAATCAGAACCTTTTCAGGCTTAGCAGTGCTATACTTGCTCATTCTCTTATTTTTAATAGTTTTCGAGAGTTCTTTAGTAACAGGGTTAAGTCTAGGTGTAAAAGAGAATCCTTTAAGAACAGGACTATCTTCAGCTTTAACCTGTCTTTTTTTCCTATTTTCATACAAGACCTGAAATTCTCGATGAATTTTTTTGTCATCATTTTCTAAAATCATCAAGTTTAACAAGAAATTTTTTACTTTTTCATGAGTTGATTTACTTTCCTCATTGTCCTCAAAAGTCTTCCAGGCTCTTTCAACAAGATTTTTTTCTTCTTCCTTGATTCCTGAGTCAGTCTGATGTAAAAAACCAGTTTTCACCAGCATCTGGGTAAAATCATTAAAAGCGATGGAGTCTCCAACAACTATTTCACTGATTTCATTTAAAAATTTTTTTTTTATGATATTTTTTGACTCCTCGCTGATAAGTTTCTCATTTTTTAGAAGATTTGGAGTTTCTTTCATTTTTTCTCTTTTTTTTGAAGCTTCTTCGTAAAGTCTCTGTGCGACTTTTCCTTCACGTTTGAGTTGCTGAGACTTTTTATTAACCTGAGGTTTAAACGAGCAGATTTCATTTAAAATCGCTTGAGACTCATTTTCTTTTTTCTTTTTAAGTTCTTCTGACTCTTTAAATAGTTTCACATGTAAATCTGAAGTACTTTTATTTTTCGATACGATTTTTTGAGTTTTTTTCGAAATTGTCGGCTTAAAAAGAGTTGCTTTAAGTTTTTCTTCTTCTTCTTTCAGCTCCTGATGTTTTCTTTCCAAGTTTTTTTTCTTGTTTTCGTTTACAGTGTCCATATGTTGCAGAAAATGAGAAAATTTCAGATTATCAGAAGTCGGCATCGAAGTCTTTGGTCTAAAAGTGCATCCAGCTTTTTCTTGCTCTTCTTTTTCCTTTTTCAATTGCTCTAGACGTTGATTTGCTTTTGCTTGATAGTCAATAAAGCGTTTTTCTAACTCAGCTGCAGATGATTGAAGCTTTTTCGGCTCTTGGAAGATGTCTTCGAGATGAGAAGCTACTGTTTTACGTGTGAAACTTTGACAAGATTTAGGAGATTTCATTGATTCGTTGATTTTTCTGCTGTCTTCTGAGACAAATGTTGGGTGCTTGGTTGTTGGTGAGTCTGACATATTAATTGGTAGGATTTAGATGGATTTGGTTAACTAAGATTTTTCGTATTTTTTATGTGATCTTCGGAGTTCTCTTGTTTTTCTTCTTTTGTTTCTGTTGTTGGGGTTTCTTTTAGGTCTTTAGGATGAGTTTTTGGATCGATTTGTTGGGAAAGGGATTTTTTTTCACAGTCTAAAGAATCAGGGGCGACTTCAAATGGTTTAGATTCGGACTTACTTGAGTCTTTTGAATGGATTTCTTCAGTTTTCATTTCTTCGAGTTTGTCAAGTTCCATGAGGTTTGGTTCAAGAGCTTCATTCTTCATCTTGCCTTGAGAGTCTTCCTTTTCATCATCGAACTTTCTCGATATTTCACTTTGCCCAAGTTTATTTGAAGGGTCAATGCTTTTCTTGCTGAAAGGCTCCCAACTGCTCGTTAATTTTGAAGTTGAAGATTCAGGACTTCTGCCCCAGCCTCTTTTCGCTGTTGGGTCTAAAATTATTTCTTGATCAGGGTTTGACTTGAATTTTTCTAGCTCTTGCTCCATCAGACTTGTTGTTTCTTCGTCGAAGTTAGTCAACCTGATTTCAATGAGACTGTATCTGGTGCCTTGAACACTCTCGATGAAATTTCGAGTCGTTCTAATCATTACTTTCGCGCATCGAGGCTTCGGGTACCCGAAAATTCCGCTGGATATCGCCGGAATTGATATACTTGCATAGCCCAGGTCGTTTGCAGCTTTGAATGAATTCATGATCGCAGATTCCAGTTCTTCATCTTCTCCACTTCGACCATTTCTATAAACCGGTCCAACCGCATGAATGATTTTTTTGCAAGAAAGTCTTCCAGGTCCAGTAACAGCGACTTGTCCAGTCAAAACAATTCCATGTTTTCTAACATATTCAGAACTTTCCCTCTGTACTTCCGGTCCTCCCTGACTAGAAATCGCTCCAGCGACACCTCCTCCATGAGCAAGGTGTTCATTAGCAGCATTGACAATACAATCAGATTTTTCACTAGTGATATCATTTTTGATGACTTTGATAGTGATATCTTTATAAGTGAAGCTAGTCCTTTCTTCACATTTTCCTCGTGAATACCAATTCATTTATGAACCAAACATTAAAAATAAAGATATACTAAAATTCACTATACTTAGTTTTTCACCTGAGGCAAAGAGTTCATCATCCTGTCAACAGTAGCAACGAAAGAAACATGATTCATTTTCCAGATCTTTCTTTTCCTTGCACAAGTCGTCGTCATTTTAACATCAAAGCTGAACTTATCTTCAATATCAAGTCCTTCCGCATTTTTTTCATCTACTCTTTTCCCAGTAAGGAACTGGTCAAGATGTGACTTTTCTTCAGAACTTTCAGCCTGTATAAATTCATGAATTCCTTGAATTTTCTTCATTTCAATTTTGAAATTAGAGCAGTCTTCCATGATTTTATCCATTTTCTGGACTTTGTAGTGATTCAGTTCACTTTTGCAGTATCTTCCAGTCTCATCTTTAGGAATAGGTGTTGCGAGTCTTTCAAAAACTCGAGTTGGGTTCATTTTTCCAAGACTAAGACCCGGGGAAAAAGAACTGAACCGATTTTTCCTTGTTTTTTTATCAAGAGTCTTAAGTAAAAGTGAAGTAGGCGAGTCTTGGTTCGAGTTCAGTTCAAAAGACTTTTTCTTTTGTCGACGATTTTTAAAGTTTAGTTTAGAAAGTTCTTTTTCAATGTTTTGATTAAAGTCCTGCTCTCTTCTTTTTATTTGTTCTATTGCAAGGTCTGAGTCTTTAATAATCGCGTTTGGGTTGTAAGAGCAGTTTGTTGGGTCTCCTCGCTTTTGAAGGACTCGAACTTTAGAGACTACAGTTTTTAAGCTTTCTGGCTGGAGTCGAGAGTTTTTGTTGAGTAAAATCTTTTGAAATATTGGTAAATTGGGATCTTCGCTCATTTATAACTGATGTTAGTTGTAGAATAGAGGAGCTGATTACATGAATTAAGCATTAGGTCTAAGTTCATTGTAATGATTTAGCTTATTAGAAATGGATTAATGATTATGCATTAAACTTTCTCGAAGGATCTTGTTTGTCATGTAACGCGCTGAGATTATCATTTCTTTTGTTTTTGAAATTCTAAAGCGACTTCTGGTTAGCATCTTTTGACTTTCTAACTTGTAATCATTGTATTCTTGCTTTGGGTTTATCAGGTAGGCCTTTTTCTTGCTTATTCGGCAACTGATGGTTTGAAAGGGACACAAAGAATTCATTGGCTTTAGTTTTGGTTTTATCAATTCTTGGTAGTCTTCATATGGATGAATTGAGTTTTTTAGCTCTTCTTCAACACCTGAAATTGAAGGACTGTGTTTTTCTTTGTGGTAATTCAAGTAAACTTTTTTGTAAAAATTGTTGAATGAGGTTGAACGAGCGAATGTTTTTGGATAGTCATGGTCTGAAATGGGATTTTCTTCAAGGTTTAGGATTTTTTTTCGAGAAAGTCGAAGAGTTTCAGGGATCATTTTTAGCTTGATTAGACCTTGGCTCATTGGTTTATAAATGAATTTTGAATAATTATGGTCATGAAAATTTGGTTATGACTTTAGATGGTTTTTTGGATTGGATTATGAGGTTTTTGGAAAATTTTTTTTTAGAGTAAATTATTAAAGGATATTTTGATTAAGGATTTCGGTTAATATGAAAGATTTTCATCGATTTTTAAGCTTTTAAGGAATTAAAGCTTTTAGTATGGGATTTATAAGCTTAATTTGGTTGTGACACTCTAATAAGTATAAAGAGATATGCTTATTTTAATAATTCGTCGTAAAGAATACCCAAATAAACTTCTTTTATGTGATAAGAATAAGTACTTTTGCTCAGATATGATTGACTTGAAACTAAAAAAATATCATTAAGATTTTAGTTAAAAGTAAAGAGTATTTTTTAATATTATTTTGAATTTTACACCTTGTAATGAAAAATGAGAATATTGAAACAATCATCAAATAACACTTAAAAAACTACAAATAGATAATCCTCTAATTTAACAATCCAAAAACAATCACATCAATAACCAGTTAAACACTAAAATAAACTATCTAAATCAAATACTTAATAATAAAAATCTACTCAAATAATCCAAGATGATGATGATCTTTTTTACAATCCTACACATTTCTTGGTCACTCACAGCAGATTTCATTCCACCAACCCGTTCACCGCCACCTGCCCGCAGCCAAGCGTTTATGGCTTATCTAAGTTCAAGATCTTCGATAATAATTTTCGGAGGTTGGAATGGAGTCTCAAGCTATGATGATTTGTGGGAATTTTCACTTAGTTCTTCAATTTGGACGAAAATAACACCTTCATCGATTGACTGTCCTCGTAATTTTTATCTAGAAGCTCGACTTAGCACCGGTGGTTATGCCAGTCTCACAGATCCAAAATTTTATATTTTCGGAGGTTTGACTCTCCTAGGTCCTCAAAACGATTTCTGGGAATTCAGCTTTAACAGTATGAAATGGGTGAATATTCAAACAAATTCACCTCCTTCGCCGAGGTCTTACTACGGTTTCACGACTTTCACAAAAAGCGATATCCAATTCTTCGTAATCCAATCAGGAATATCATTTGACGGAGAAGTGAATGATTTATTCATGTAATCTTTAAAAAGTCTCAACTGCAGTTCTTTTCAATGGGAAGAACTTCCCGCAAATGGGGAGATTCCATTGCCTTCAAGTGATCCAATAGTCGAGTACTACAACGACCAGATCTTACAAGCCGCCGGGTCTCCAACAGGAGCAGTATCATGTCTTCCTTACCTTTACAGTTATTCTCTCATCGATTTGAAATGGTCAGTCATTTCCAACAAAAAAAGTGTCTTCACCTGCCGACAACTGACAGAAAGTTTTATATTCCAAGACAAATTGTTTATTGTATTCGGGTGGCTTTACGAAATAAGCCAAGATTCTAATGATATCGTCAGTATTGACCTTCAGGCAGATAAAAAAGATTGGAAGACTTTAAAGATTTGGCCAGAATTAGCTGGAGATGGTTTTTCTTTAGTCACTGTTGAAAGTTCTGGTTATATTTTCGGAGGTTTTAGTTTAAATCTGAATTCTTACACGAATAAACTGGGAAAAATCAGTCTTGAACAGATGAAACATTTGCCTATTAATGAAAATTTCATTTTACCGAAGCCGAGATCACTTCATTCAATGGTGATTATAAACTTTAAGCTTTACTTATTTGGAGGGGTGGATTCAGGACAGGTCTTTAATGATCTTTGGACTTTTGACTTGATGAGTAATGTTTGGGAACAAGTTTCAGCGAAAGGAGAAGTGCCTTCACCGAGGTTCGCACATGGCTCTCATTCTGAAGGAGACGCTTTCGTCATTTGGGGAGGTGAAAGTTTAAATGGATTGAAAGATGACTTGTTTATTTTCAATTCAATCACAGGCATCTGGACCCAACTGGTTAGTTCATCGTTCACTAAACCAAGTCCAGCGAAAGGGGCTTGTCTTGTCTTTCGGAACTTTAAAGTTTTCATTTATGGAGGGAAGAGGGACTCGGATCTTTCGAATGAACTCTGGGTTTATGATATTGGGACTAATTTGTTTGAACTACTCTCAGATAGCCTGTCTTATGGTTCCATCAGAGTCAGCTTTCCTTTCTGCTGGCTCGACTCAAATCTCTTTTACGTCTCTTTAGGAGTAAACGAAATCGAAGGACCCTCAACCAGCATCGACTTTTTCAATCTCTCTTCTTCAACCTGGTCGAATTTCCACCATCACGATCTGACCTCTTCTGACTCCGCTCAGTCCAATCAATTCTTCACCGGATCTTCACTAATAACAATTGGGGGTCAACTCTGGATGCAGACTTTAATAAAGAAAATAAGTGTTTTAGGACCAGGTAATAAGCGAGTAGTCTTAAAAACCGACCTGAACTTTAACACCTACGGTTCTGCTTTCGTTTACTTTAACAAGTCACTTTATATCTTTGGAGGCGGAGTCGTTTTAGGACAGTCTTTGATTTTAGAAGTAGGAAGTACGATATTTGCGAAGATTGAATTGAAAGAAATTTGTGATGAAGCTGGTTGTGAAGCTACTTGTTCTCCGGGGACGTTCTCTGTGAATGGAAGGTGTGAAGCATGTAAAATAGGAACATTTTCAGTTAATTTCGGAAGAAGTCAATGTGAAGAGTGCAGAGCTGGAACTTATAATAAGAAGATTGCATCAGCTTCACAGTATCAGTGCCTGCCTTGTCCTGAAGGGTACTTTAGCAATATGAGTGCAGTAAAGACCTGTAAAGAGTGCCCAGAGGGAAAGTATTGTCCTATTGGAAGCACGAGTCCTTCAGATTACATTCAAAGTCAATCAGGAGGTTCTTATCAACCGTCTCTTTACCAGGAGCCGGACTTATCAGAGACGCTTATCATTTATCGTGTTATGGTCAGTGTTCCGATTTTCATCGGGTTGATTTCTTGTGTTTTTGTGAAAAAATTGAGGAATAAAATGACCGTTTTCGACTTGTTTGATAGTCAACATGATGACGATGAAAGTGATTATATGATTAAAAAAAAGACGAAAATTGGAGCTTTTTTTTCTATTCTTTATGTCATCGGGGTATTATTACTCACTTGCACCACTGTTCTCAGCTACTTAAAAGCAAATATTCAAGAAACTAAAGGACTTGTGCCACTTGTTGTACTTGAGTCAGAAGTTTCTTCTTTCCAAGCAAAAGAGATTTTTCTTCAAGTCTCTCTCTTATCCTACGGCGGTCAATGTGAAAAAAACCTTGAATGTCTCCCTTCAATTAAAATCTCCTTAGACAACATAAACTGTGACAACATTTTCACTTCTTGCAAACTCTCTAAAACCGACACCTGCATCGTAAGAGTAACTTGTGAAAAAGGAGAAATAAAAACAGGAGCACAAGTAAGCTTCACTCTAAAGGAAAGTCTTAGTTTTTCCTCAGGAATCGAAGTAAATTTAACTACAAGTTCTTCAATTCCTGACCAAATCAGTTCAGTAAGTTCAGTTTTAATGTCAAGAAATGGAACTATTTTCATTGGGTCCGTTGCAAGTGAATTTTTTTTCTTGGCAACACCTTCTTTGTTTAAATCTGAATCAAGCAAATGGACTGATCAACAAACGGGTTTTCATATATCTGAAAAAAATACTCCTTCATTTGGAAGTCAGTTTAGTCCTGAAGAGTTGCCTGCGGTTTCTTATCTTAATATTAAAGTACTTGTTGAGATTAGCTCTACTGCTTTGCTTACTCAGAGACTGCTTAAACAGGATTTTGTGTTTTTTATTGGAGCTTTTCTTGGAACTGCTTCTGGACTGTTTGGAATCGCCGGGTTTGTTATGAGTTTTGTTGAAAAAAGAGTGGAGAAGATTGTTAAGAGAATGAAGAAAAGTCAGGTTGTTGAGAATAGTAATGATTTTGAGATTAATGAAAGGGGGTGTAATAAAAGAGAGACGACTAAACTTGACTTTTCTGATAAAAAATAGTGAAATTAGGTTAAGTAAGAGATTATTACAGAGATAGTTTAGATTAAAATTTGGATTAAATAAGTTTTAATGATTTTCTTAGATATTTCCAATGATGTTTTCTTTTTATTTGAAACATCTTGATCACTTTTAAATATTTTTCATTGTTGTTGGAGTCTTGAAATATTTTCAAAAATTTTTTAAGATTTATTAAGAGAAAATCTGTCCAAAATAAATATTCTATCAAAATTTATCAATTAATTCAACATATACCAACAGATTTTTCATTTATTTCTTATTATCTTTAGATTTATGTTAAAATTATCAAAATTACTAATGAAGTTTAACATGAATGTATTTCATTCAACGTGTTTAATGAATCAACCTTTTTTTATACTTCATTGATTTTTTTTCAGGTTGAAATTTTCAATAACTTAGACACTACATGATTCTGCAGAGTCACTGTTCATGAATTCCAATGGCTGATTGAAATCTAAGTCAATATTAAGATTTTTAATAATCCCTGCTAGTATCTAATGAGGGAAGCTAAGCTGTTTCTATAAATATTAAAACATTTTTAAACATTTCAACAAAAGATAGTAGCCTATAAAATTTACAGTTCGTATCGGGCTAATTTTTTATTATCAAAGGATTCCATCAGCTTCAGGCACTTGAGGAATAAGGTTTAAAAAAAGATTGAATCAAGACTCTTAGTTGGCCTTAGTGAAGAAATAAATATTAGTGGCTTCTGATTATGAAAGCTCTAGTTAATTAGAACTTCATAATTCAGTACCCTAAATAGCTATCATCTAAAATTATTTATGTTCACCATTAAACCTTTCTTTGAGTTTTCATAAAGGAGCCTAATGATTATTTTCTTCATTTTTTATCGATGATTTAAACCATTTTACACAGAAGCATAGATTATCTCAATTATTTGTTGTTGTTTCAATAAATCAATATTATACAAACAAGAAATATTTCAGCTAATTTATCGAAAATTCTTCAACTTGGAAAAGGTTATCAGATAATAAGTCAAATACCGAAAGTTAAACTTCCTTTTCAATCCAAAATGAGAAAGCCTGAATAATTTGGAGTCTAATTAAGGAAATCTTAATTAATTCATCTCATGCCTCTATAAATTATTTTCATATCTAATTGAATTAATGTCAATGATCATACTTTTTCAATCAGCTTGATTAGTAGCTCAAATAAAATGCCTTGTAAAAGTGAAATTTTATTCCAATCCTAAATTCAGGAAGTTCAACTTAAGAAATAGGTTCATGAAAAAAAAAAGCATGTTCAATTGCTTTGAATAAAAGTTAAAATGTATTTAAATCTTTATTTCTTCTAAAAATTAATATAATGGTCATTTGGTAATAATTTATATTTATGTCATTATTTAAATAACTTAAACTAAAGTTTATTCAATTTGAAGCTGATCTATCTATTATCAATTCCTTAAAATCAAATTCTAACCTAACTACTTTCCTTAATGATGGTAAAACCTTTCAACTAGAGTATGGTTATTGTAATGAAACTGCTGAGTCAATGGCTGGTATAAAAAAGCTTCACTTCTGTTATTCCATTCCTTAAAGCAAGTTTCACAGAAATTAAGAGATTCACATAGAACACATTTATACCAACATCCACTTTCTTCACCTTCATTAACACAAGGATGTTGCCCTAACCCCATGCAATCATTTTTCCTAGGATAATCAGGATCATTTAATTTCACAACAATATCTTTTTTACATATCACATCAAATTTCTCATATTCATATTCAATTTTATAAAAATAGTGAAGATAAGAATTATCATCTTCTTCTCTTTTTTTATTATGGCAGGTCTCACAAAGATAATACTTGGGCTCACAAGAGGTGCATAAATATTGAATCAAGTCCATCTCACTATTACACAAACTGCATATATTACCCCGATTAATCGTTATTATTTCAATATACTCAACATTATTCTTGACGTAAGGAAATATTTCAGATAATTCTGATATAAGTTCTTCAACTAGGTGTTGATTATCAGAATTTACATTCCCAAATAATTCAAATTCAAAATTGGAAATTGGTTCAAAGCCTTTTTCCATTCTGAATCTGTGAATTGAAACTAAGTTTGGAATATCAAAGTTGTATCGTAACCTAAATTGATTCCACTTCTCGTGGCCTCTGTTCATCATTTCCATGTGAGTTTCATGATCGAAGTCCAGGAGTTTACTTTCTTCAGGTGTTGGAATTGACGGGTTAAATGGAATACCTTCTAAAAGGGAATTTATGTAATTTTCCCAGTTTTTATCTGCAGGGTGTCCAACCCAAAGAACTAAGCCTTTATGAACAAGACAAAAAGTCATTGGCCGGGGATTTAAATGAAGTTCAGTACTGATGGAATTGAAAACGATTTGGTCTACCCAATAAAAATCGATGTTTGGATATGTTTGGGTCTCAAATGATTGAATATCAGGTTCATGATTTATAGCAATCATCTTAACTTTCTCTTGCCAATCAGGATTCCTTTCTAAGATTTTTTGAACCCTAGGCAGCGACCAAGAATTCGGATATATTTTAAAAGAATTCCAAAACATGACCAGATGAGGGCGAGAGTCATTTTCACTAAAGCTAAGAGTGGTATCTATTCGTGTTTCTAATGACTTTACTTCAATCGAAGGAAATGCGTATCCAGGAGCTCTTTCATTATTGAAATAAAAGTACGCGGATTCATTATCTTCCTTTCCTAATCTCATATTTCCCTCGTTATCAAGATGAACCTCATCTTCTTCATCTGATATGCCTTCCAGCAAATCGATGTCAATATCTGTATTTTTGAGTTGAAATAGATTGACTATTGATTTTAGACGTTGAGGAAGATCGATTATTTGACTAGAAGAATTTTCCACTCCATGTTCCACTGTATAAAATGTTGTTCTTACTGCATCAGGCTCGTTTGGACGACTTATGTAACGACGTACTGTGCTTTGATAAGCAGTTGGAATGCGCTGATTTTGTACTGAATTGCTGAAGAGGTTTTCGCAATGTCTTCTGTACTTCTCTGACATTTTTTTATAAGGTTTAATTAGATGATGAATTTTATGAAAATCTATTTACTTTGATATTTTTCTTAGAAAATTGGTTTTAATAATTCTTATTATAAGGTGTCTCTCTAGTAAGATAATAATAATCCTATATATATTATTCGAATATCAAAACCAGGAACAGTTTTAAATTAGTTTTTAAAACTCTTATTAGACTAGCAAACGTAAAGAATCTAAATATATAATAATCTATATGATAATTATAAGCAGCAGCTCTATCTGAAAACTTCCTGTTGCTTTCGGGGTTTAGAGTCATGCAGTTACAAAATCAATTCTCAAAATTTTTATTTTCACATCTATTCCACTTATATCATAACAAAACTGCAGATGTGAATTCCAGTATTGGTTTTGGTGTTAGTTTATTAAAGATAGTCAATAATTTCTCATGAAAAGCTTTTTTATTTATTTATTGAAACAAATAGCAGCTTTTTATCAACTAACTGAAATCTTTCTTTATATACCTATTATCATAACAATAATATAGGGTAATATCTAAAATTTTCACTTTAAAATTCTCAGGTTAATGAGTTTTAGTAATTGAAGGCTGCCTTCATTTCATTAAAGTTACTCATAAGGTTTTAAATAGTTTTTTAATTATAAGCTCGATAGTAATTCTTAGATAAACTTCAGTACAAAATGAGGACTTGAAATGATTTTTCCAGGAATATAATTATTCGAAGTGGTTTTTATGACTGCAAAGATTGGAAATTTTAATAAATATAATCTATCATTTTTTCAGCAGCAGGGATAAGGATGAGTAAGGTTGTTTTCCTGATGATTTTGAATAAATAATCATTTAGGTTTCTGAAAGCATAAAATTAAGTTCATAGAGTTCATAATTCAATTCTAAATCTCTTGTGTACTTGTTTTACTAGAAGGTAGTTAATTTATATAGTTTATTTTTCTTTATATTAAAAACAAGTGATTGAAAAAACTAATTATTCAGTTTTGGTCTTTCTTCAGATTAAATTCTTTGTTCCGATTACTTAATTTCAAAAGTTGAGTAATCTTCGGCTGATAAGATTTCAAAAGTATTAGAGTATGTAAAGTTTTCTTTGATAATAATTCAAATATAGGTATTCTATAAAGATTTGATTAAAATACCGGTTGAGTAGCAATGTGATATTGAATACTGAATTGGATTAAATAAGAAAAATTAAAGAGTCACTTTACACTATCATTAGATTGAGGGTCACCCGTTCTATAGGTTCGTAGAAAATATAATTTAATCCAACGTCAAAAATACTCAAATAACAGAAGTAAATTATTCAATTATTCAAAAATATCACATTAATCGAGTTAAAGTTCTTGAAAACTAAACTTACTTATAAAATTTCAAAATCAAATCTTCACAAATTCAGAAATAATCAAACAATAAAATAATTCTATAGTCAGTCTACCATAAAAAAATAACTAACTTCAAATACCTGAAGAACAGAATTCATAAAGGCATGAATTTATTTAAAGAATCGTAAATGAATTATATTCGTTCAATTGTAATAGAAGAAAATTTCAATATTTTCGTAGTGAAAGTAAAAACAAAGTATTTGGATTTTCAGTCTTGAAAGTCTGTCTATATTAGCATGTTTATTTTCCATTCATCAATAAAATCAATTTATATTAAAATTTTATCACTGCATAGCGGGCTCTCGAAATTCAAAATTTTTTTATTCAACCTTAAAACGAAGTGTATGTTCTGGATAACTTAAGGACTATAAGAAAAGTGTATTCAAGGTTCATAGTCTTGAATTATCTCGGTGAAGATCTGAAGATTATATTGTTATCAAAGATTTATATTCATATTTTCTAAATATAAATACTAGAAGACAAAAAATGATATAAATGTCAGAAATGAAAAGAATGAAAATCTAATTGGATGAAAGACGGAGTTTCATCTAACTAAAGGAGATTTGATTTTATCATCACTTAAATTTAGACATTGTTTTTAACTAAGTTTGGGTATTGAATATAAAACGATTATAAATGATTTTGATAATATTTCAATTGAAGATCATAAATTTTGATATAAAGAATAAGAAATTTGTAACCACAAAACTATTATTATTATCTAATACTCCAAAATTGTAAAATAAAATAACCAACTTACTAAACTTTGACTAGAAATATATGGATAATAACTGTCATTCTAGTACTTCCTGCACAATGTCCCTATGAAATTAGGGCTTATTGAATAAAATACTAAAAATTTATAATATACTTGCTATAATCAAAATTATCATCTGAAAGATTCTAATTTAACATATTTAATAAAAAAACCTTAATTATAACTCAGCCAAAGTTAGTTAATAAAGCCACTTCTAAATTTATGTGATGATAAAATCATATCTCCTTTACTTAAACTGAATTGTTTTTTTTTTTTCATGTAGCTTTTCAGTCCTCTGAAGTTCCCGAATTTTATTTCATTTTCTTGTCTTTTAATATTTATTATAAAAAAATCTGTCTCATAACCTTTGAAAATAATATAATCCTCACATCTGCACCAAAATAATTGAAAACTATTAACCTTAGAATTAATTTTTCTGATAGTCTTAAAGTTATTTGAAACATATAACTCATATTTATTATCCACAAAAACAAAACTGTTCTTTCTAAACTTTCCAAACAAAATTTCTTTATTAAAAGTCAATAAACTCTCTAAATTCCTCAAATCTTGTACAAATGATTTATTTAAAATCGAATAACACATAACTTCCCAATGTTTTGTTACTCTTATAAACAAAATTGGAGAAACTCCAAAAAAATACTTTCTCTTTATTTCCAAAAAACGAATATCAACACAATAAATAAACCCTTTTTCAGTTCCACATAAAATAACTGAACTTGCAAACGCTAAATGTAATATTTTACTTTCAAATGACCTGTCACAGATATCAGAGTTCAAACTAAGGCAGTGTAAATAAACTCTTTCATACCCATACACAATCAGTTTCAATTTTATTGAAATAGAAAAAATATTGGTTAAATATTTGTTGTAAGTGTTTGTTTTTATTATTCTTTGAATTGAAAGATCGAAATATTCAATTTTATCACTACTTGAATAAATTTTATTATTTAGTAGTTTTACACAAAGAATTTGATGTTCGAAATGGTCAAGCACTGTAAGAAGTGAAAAAGATGATAAACTCCATACTTTTAAAGTATTATCAACAGATCCAGAAACAAATTTTCCACTTTTCAAGCAGTGGTCTATTGAGTTTATCCTATTTGAATGGGCTTTGAAGGTTTTAAACATTTTATATTTTTTTAAAACTTGAATAAATCCATCTTCATGGCCAGTTATTAAAATTTCACTTTCTTCAACAAGACTACTGCACAATAGTTCTCCTTTAAATTTTTTTTCCAATGCAGAAGTCTTCTGTAATAATTCTATTCTTCGAATTAACCCTTCATAGGTAGAGTAAATAAAAAAGTAATCATTTTGTATGAACCTTGCAAACACAACACTAGAATTTACAAAAATTTGAAAGACTAAAACTTTTTTTAAAATATTCCATATTCCAATGTATCCTTTTTGTGATCCACTCAAAAAGTACCCAGAATTAATTGAAAACTTTAAACACATGATTGGCCCATGAAATGAATGAAAAAATTTTTTAAGTTTTTTTGTTTTAAGATTGAATAAACAAATTTTTGAATCATGAGAACCAGTTATGCAATGATTTGATTTGATATCAATTGCATTGACACTTGATTCATGGTAAAAAAAGCATGCTATTTGAGACAGAGTCTTAAGGGAATAAATCCAAACATATCCATCCATGTTTCCACATACTAGAATATTTAAATTTTCTTCTATTGCAAATGAAATTATGTTGTGATTATGATTTTTGAAAAATAAATTGATTCCTTTATGAACTTTATTCTTCAGGTATTTGAAGTTTGTTATGATTTTTAGAGTATGTTGATTATAGAATAATTTGATATTTTTATTTATTTCTGAATGTTTCTGATTAAGTGGTTTTATAAGTAAGTTGATTTTAAGTTTTTCTATTGTTGTAGTTGATTTGATTTGTATGTTTTGAGAAATTATTTGATTTATTTGGCTCAGTTGAGTACTTGATGACTTTATAAAGTTTATTCTTTGTTTAATTTGATTTTTTGTGATTATATTCAGAGACTTTTTAGATTCTAATTTGATAATTTTATGACTTAAGGGTTTGAGTAGATGCACTCCTAATTCAGAGTAGTTTATAACTTCTCTTTGACAAACACATCTGTACCCCTTTTTTTCCGACGTCAGCTTTAACATATTTATTATAATGAAATACTTATCTAATTTAATAAATGTAAAAGCATCAAGTAGTTTAAGGGATTATAATTTTTTTTTATCGGAAAATAATTCTATTATCCATAATTTTCCTACCTTTTATAAACCACTTTAAAATTAGTTTGTTTAGTATTGATTTAGAGAGAATCAGCTAGAAATTTTTGGTATTCTTACGATTTAATAAAAGAAGACTTATAATTTACAGAGTCTATCTTTAAATCATTGAATCACCATAAATATTGTTAAGCTAGTAACATATTTACAATAATCATACAAGATGAGCTAGAATCTAGCAAGTATTATATGTTTAAATTTAGCTAGTTGAATAAAATCGCTAAAGCTTATAAATGGAATCAGTTCCAATTGATGTTCAATACTATCTCATGATATTGTGCAGCGTTCTAAGTATAACAGGTAGTATCTTTATTTTGTTTACAAGTATTTTCAAGTCTGAAATACAGGTTTTTTACACGAAAATTGTAATAATGATCGCATGCTCTGATATAGTGCGTTCAATTTTATTCATGATTCCTTGTAACAAGTTATCCAGCGAGTTAGGAATAAACCTAGTAGCAATTCTAATAGACTCTTCATTTCTCATAACAATCTTATGGTCAACCTACATATCACTAGCCCTATACCTCGTGGTAGTAAAATCAAAAGTCGATTTCGATAAAAACTACAAATATTGGTTTTTTTCAAGTTTCTTCCTGATTCCCTTGCTAAACATTTTCCCATCATTCACCGAAAGTCACGGGGTATCAGGAACAATTTGCACTTTGACAGATGACAAGACAGGAGAAATCTGGCGATACTCATTAATGTACATCCCAGCATGGGTGATGATCCTCTTCTCATCTTTCGCATGTCTGTCGATATACACGGGGATCCAGTCAATAAAACTTGACGAAATTCAAGAATATTTAGTAAAAAAACTCATTTTATACCCGATTATCCTTATTTTAGAATTCTTGCCAACTACCATCTGCAGTGTTCTTGAAACTTTTAAAATACTTGATGATGATTCAGTACTTTCTGTCATTACTTTGAATCTTTTTGTATTGCATGGCGCTAGCAACTCAGTTATCTTTGCGATTAACTTGCAGAAGTTTAGAGATGAAAGAGAAAGAGTTATGAGTAGCTTGAAGGTTGTTACGGCAAAGGGGTATGGAAGTTTTAATACTGGAAGTTTTAATACTGAGAATTTGTTGTTGAGGACTTTTACTGAAGGATTTTCGGATTCGAGTAAGAGTTGAAGGGGAAGGTAAGTAGATAAGTTTTGGGTTGGATTTGGAAGTTTAGAGTTGAAGGAGAAGGTAAGTAGATAAGTTTTGGGTTGGATTTGGAGGTTTAGATTGATCGGCTTGGAAAGTTTGGATTGGGATACAGTTTTAGATCTTTATGATTACAAGTTGTTTGAATTTCAGTGATTTTCTAGATTTCCTATTGAATTTAGGATAGAGGTTTGGAAAGAATATTTTATAACTTTTGGATTAATTTTTTTAGAATAGAAAGGAGAAATAAGGATATTTTAATGGTTGAAGAAGGGTGTATGAATGAATTACTTTTAAGGTGATATTTTTAAAAGAATATTTGAATCATATTAGAAGATTGATTTATAAGTAGAACTGCAATCTTTTATAACTATCTTAGTATTCTATTGTAATTTCTTATTTTATAATGTATAAGTCAAAAGTTTTCATGTAAATAAAACTTCTTTTTGAGTAAAGACTAATTTAGGTTAATCACTCAGGTTATAGTACCAAAACAACTAGATTATTTTTTTAATCTCTACTTAATTTGGGTTTTTTTAGCTCATTATAAAAAAAAGTTTGATTCGAAGGTATCCTGACAATAAAATTTCATCCAAGTCTAAAAAAATCGAAAAAGTCAAGGTAATATAAAGAATCTTAAAATTTCTAAATCAATCTCTATAAAAACATATAAATAATCAATCTTCTTTCGAATAAAATATCTTCACGATGCATTAGTTTCCTATCATATATAATCATGTCGTAAAATTGCCAAAAATTTTACAGAAGAAGGAAAATATACTTCAATTTAAAGTATTCTGACTTTTCATACAAAGCTTAAATCTCCTGGCATATAGATAAGTATAGAGTGCTAGGCAATCACCTTTACTTCAGTTCCAGAGCCTTTGAACGATCATAAAAAGTGAAAAATTTTGTGCTATTTACTATGCAGAAGATAACATCTTGTTCTTGCATCAATTTTTTTAATCTTCCGTTTGTGAGGTTGCAGAAATACTTCAATGTTAAATTTTAGTCCTTTCCACTCAAACAATTCGATTTTAGAGACTGCTTGAAAGTTTTATATTTCCTGGAAGCTGAAGATTTGTTGATGAAATGATTCAATTAGTTTGAAAGTTATTGGAAAAAATCCATACATTTATTTAATGATGATCAAAAAATAGGTTTTTCAAGATATTTATGAATTGAGATCATAGAAAATATAAGGTGATCATATAATTGAAAGTGAATAAATATCATTTTCTGTATGATCTGCTAGAGAAATAAAATAAATCGCCAGAACATGACCAAAATATGAGAATAACCTAAGAACAGTAATGAATATATTCAAGCACTTAAAACTTCTAGACAAAGAGTCCTATTGTATAAGAAAATAATTATAGAAACGAATCTTGAAGGAATCATTGAGTTATAACAAAAATATACGTAAGGAGAATTATTCAATATATTGTATAAATTGATGTAAAGATTTTAATAATTAATGATCTATTTAATTGTATTAACTTTGAAAAAGTCTTTAAAAATTTTTAGTGAAACTAAGAAAACTTTATCTTCATTTACTTGATTTTCAAATTTGATGCAAATGAGTCAGAAATGTATCATTGATAAATTTTACAAATAAAAGCCATTCAAAATTGCTGTAAAGACGGATCGATTAAATAAAAAAATCATCAAGGAAATCTATTATTATTTATAGGCTAAAATAAAATGAATGATATTGAGTATATTATTGGTGAAACATATTGAAGACTGGAGTATTTCAAGAAAATAGCTAAGAGTTGAAAATTACATTCACAATGAATTCGTTATAGTTATTGAATATTAAATTTAAAATTCATAATTGTCTAAAGATAGAAGTATTAATGAATATTAATAATGTTACAATGACAAAAAGAATAATACGAAAAGTTTGAAATTTTTGATCTGGATTTAATTAGGTAATAGTATAAAGAGCTCTAGAAAGAAATTTTAAAGAAAATAGATAAATGATTATATTATTTGTAAGCTTTTGCGTAAATTAAGTCTATTTCGAAGAAAATTCAATCATTCATACTGCATACTAAGTAATAATAAAGAATCTTATATGAACTGTTTCAAAGTCCAGAAGCGCTGATAAATCAAAATAAAAAATTACCATGATTCACAATAATTACATCTCATGGTAGGTTGAAAGTTCATGAGAATTTTCATAAAAGTTTTCTCAGATATTCAACTTAAATTGTTTCGACCATATTTTTAATAAAGAATAATAAATCTTTACTATTAATTAGCGAATGTTTATGATGATGAATCCTTAAGTACAATTTTTTGGTTTGAAATTTTTCCGAGGGGTTAAAGTGTATTTTTAAGTTAAGGTTTATTATGATAGAAGAGGAAGATTATATTGAAGAGCTGATGTATTGAGCCTGGAACTATTCTTAATGAAATTTCTTATAAAGGATAATTAATTCAAGTTTTAAGATCAAGAAAACTGAAACCCTGATAATGAATTATTAGAGATTTTCTAAAATAATGCTGAAGGTAAATCCAGAAAACGAGCTACTTATCTCAAGTTTCGTGTAATTGAAGACCTTTAATCAAGGTAATAATTATTTTAAGGATAATCTGCAAGATGTAGGATCATATCATTTTATCCTGAATTTTATTACAAGGATTATTATTTCTAATTTAATAATCAAAGTTTTCAAACATATCAGTAAGTCTCAGTAGAAATATTATCATTCTTAACTCCGTAAGAATAATTAGGCTGACTCTCACTAAAGTTCCATTTAAAACCTTATGTTACCACAAAATTTCACTTATCAATATCTCGTAATAATAAAGCTTATCTTACACAATAAAAATAATATAATCGCTAACAAACCCGCAACTTTCTTTATTCCATAATTTTACCCTCTAATAAACCATGACGGACGACCACTTAAAAGTATTCGCAACGAACCTTCCAGAAGACTGGGACCACGACAAGATAAAAGAGTATTTTTCAGCCCAAGCTCCAGTATTAGAAGTAGAAGTCTTCAAAGATCACGACCGAAGTAAATCTAATCAGGCTTAGGATGCGCTTACATAACATTCAAAAAGAAGTCCGAAGCTGAAGAAGTGATAAAGCGACTTAGCAAAGAAGTAAGGTAAGACATACTCCGGTTTTTTATGTAGAAATCACTAACTTTCGTAGGTCATCCGCCTCAGATGGGCGGACGGCGAGTCGGAGCGACTCGCACATTTGAAGGAGCAGTCAAGAACTCCTCAAGTGGCAAGCTATGTTCAGTATACCTCTCAAGACGGAAGACCTTATTATTATAACACAGCTACAGGACTCACTCAGTGGGAAGCACCTAAAGAAGTAGTTGTTCCTCCTCCGAAATTCCCAGGACACTCTCAAGGCCCGGCTGGATGCAACTTATTCGTTTTCCACCTGCCAATAGAATGGTTAGAGCCTGAGCTAGTCTCATACTTCGCTCCATTCGGCAACGTGATCAGTTCTCGAATCATGTGTGATAAAACGACAGGAAAATCAAAAGGCTACGGATTCATCAGCTACGACAACCAATTATCAGCCGTAAACGCAGTCCGTATGATGAACGGTTTCCAAGTCGGTAACAAGCGTTTAAAAGTCCAAATAAAAAAGGGTGAAGACAGCGGAAGTTCCTCATTCCCTCCATTCTCTCCATACCCAAGTTACCACGAGCCTTATTCCAATAAAAAGTGAATTAGTTCAATCTTTGTTATTAAAAAGCGAAGCATACAACTTCTGCTGAGTCGTCGAGAGTTTCTTCGGAACCTTCACCTGAAAATTGATGTAATGGTCGCCCCTTAACTGACTAGGTGGCAAATGTGGGACTCCATATTGACTAAGTCTTAAAGTTTCTCCATTTTTCAAGCCAGGAGCGACTTCCAGCATGACTTTACCTGAAATAGTTTCGATTTCAACGAGTCCTCCTAAAACCGCCTGAGCTGGTTTCAAGTTAACTGTCGAGAACAAGTCACATCCTTTTCTCTTCATAGTCCCATGATCCTGTATAAACAGTTTAACCTGCAAATCGCCTTCAGGGCCTTTACTTGTCGAAGCGTGTCCTTTCGCAATGACTTTCAAAAAACTGCCGTTTTCAACACCTGGAGGAATTTTCAACTTTTCACTTGATTTTAAAGTAGCGAGACCTGAAGCTTTACAAGAAGAACAAGGATTTTTCACTGTTTTTCCTAGACCTGAACATTTATCACAAGTGACTTGGACGTCTTCTCCAGCTTTTTCTATTAAAACGATTCCGAAGCCGCCACATTGACTGCATTTTTCAGGAAAAGTTCCTGGCTTGGCGCGGGTTCCTCTGCAAGTAGAGCAGGTTTGAAGCTTTTCATAAGAAACTGTTTTTTCACAGCCGCGAAGAGAATCGAAGAAGGAAAGTTCGATTGAAACTTTCACGTCTGAACCTTTTTCACGTTTTTGGTTGTTTTTCACGAATTCATCGATTTCGTCTGAATCGAGACCTTTTGATTTGGCTTCTTGTTCATCGGCGTTCATTCCGGTTGAGTCGTAAATTCGACGCTTTTCTTTGTCGCCGAGGGTCTCGTAGGCTATGCTGATTTCGGAGAACTTTTCTTTCGAGTCTTTTGATTTGTTTAGGTCTGGGTGGTATTTTTTTGCTAGGGAAAAGTAAGATGATTTTATTTCTTGATCTGATGAGGACTTGGATACACCGAGAATTGAGTAAAAATCTTTTGACTTCAGATTTGCTAGGGACTTGTGGAAAGTCCGAAGGAGAACTGAGTACATTCAGATTATTAGGGTTAATGAAGGGTTTTTTTTTAGAGTTTTGGGGTTTGGGAGGTTTTTTTAGGGTTTAAGATTTTTTTACAGCTTATGGGAGATTTGGTTTTTTGTAGTTTTGGAAGATTTGGTTTTTTGTAGTTTTGGAAGATTTGGTTTTTTGGAGTTTTGGAAGATTTGGTTTTTTGGGAGTTTTGGAAGATTTAGTTTTTTGGTAGTTTTGGAAGATTTAGTTCTTCACTTAGCATTGAAGATTAACACCCTGGATTTGAGAGATTTTATTAAATTGAAAAATTTTAACACCTTATTCGAAGATTTAATGATTTCTTCATCGTAAGCTTCAAGTCCTAAAGTCCTTAAAAATTGATTTTTATTAAAAACTCTTCAAATACAATTATTTTCCTTTAAGTAACTTTCAACTCTTCAATCCTGATGAATACAGATTATCTAAAAAACTTACTATTATTAAGAACTAGGTTCCAACTCAACCCAATCAATATCTTCATCCACATCACGAAAAGGCTCTTCAGGTATAACAACCGGCAAGTTCCCTTCCAAGGCATCAAACTCATTCATAGCCTTAATATGATCAAAAACCGGTTTCTCATCATCAATCAAATCCATTTCCTTGTCAAAAGCCTCTTTCATATCCTCCACATACTTCATCTTCCGTTCATTCAATTCCCTTGCAGCATTAATCGCAACTTCCCTTTCCTCCACCTTATTAAAATACGCCTTTCTCCTAATCCCAACATCCAAAACTCGAGTTTTCACATAAAACTCCAGAAACTTATAAAGAAACCCAAGCGAGATACTAAATCCTTGAACTTCTTCAAAAGAAATCCTTGCCAAGTCCTTTTCAACTCTTAAAGTTTTCGCATATTCCTGAGGTTTTTTACTTTTCGGTCCAATAGGGTCAAGATTTTTAACAAAATCCTCAAAATTGTCATTTAACAATTCCCGTCCTTTTTTCCATTCAATCATGTTAGTTGCAGGTTCAACAAGCAGGTCTTTTTCAACTCCCGCAACGTAAAAAGCCAGTTGAAATACCCGGGCGTGTTTAAGGACTCTGTAATTTTTGAACTTTAACAGGATTGGAAGGTCGGCGAGGACTCGTGATCTGTTTAATTCAAAAAGTGCTTTGAAGGTTTGGTGTTGTTTAAATTCTTCTGTTGAAGTCGGATGGGCTTTCGTGATTTCTTCTGAGAGACTTTTTTCTTCTTCGGACCATTCGTTGCTCTTGTCGTGGAATCGCTGGTTGTCGAGGTCTTTCAATTGCAGGTAGTCGAGAATGTCGCGTTTTAGACTTTCTTCTTCTGATCTTTCGAGTTGCTGCTTTAGTAAAAGCGCCCAGTCGATTATGTATTCTCTTTGGTCTTCTTTTATTGGCTTGTCGAGGCCTAGGGTGTCAAGGGCGAGGACGAGTTTTATGTCGAAAGTTTTCAGTTTTTCTTCTTTTATCTCTTCAAAGACCCTGGGCTCTTCATCTTCCGTTTTGGCAGCTTCGTATTTCTGTTTCTCTTCTTCTTGTGCGATTCTTTTCTTGCGACATTCAAGTGCGTCTTCAACTCCAGCATCAAAGCTGCTTTCAAATAAACACGATGCATAAGTGACAGGTGCAGCAAGATAAGCTCCAAGTTTCGGAACATCGAAGAATTTAATCCGAGGATCATTGACGACATCTTCAACATAAACGATTTTAAGTCTTGGTCTTTTATTCTGAGCTTCTTCATCATCAGGGTTTTCTTCTTCTTCATCTTCTTTCCAGATGCTCCAAGTGGCCTGGCCTTCTTCTTCCTTCAAGATCTGCCCGATCATTTTTTCACTTCCTTTCGAAGCAGTTATATACCTCAACACAAAAGGGGCCTCTTCATCAATATGAGCCTTTTCATCATCCAAGTCACTCACAGGTCTCTTTAACTTCTCCAACAGTCCCACATAAGCCGAAGCAGCAAAACTAAACTCTTTCAAATGATCAGCAACTTTTCCAAGAACATCATAAATATCAGGAATGGCGCAAATTTCCTTTTTCAGGTCTTCTTCTCTTTTTTTCAACTTTTCCCCTTCTTCTTTAAGATGTTCTTCTTGCTCCTTTTGAAACTCCAAAGATTTCATGAACTGTTCTTGCAAAGTTTCTCGAGTTGCTGATTTTTCTGCTTCAATGTTCAGGTTTTGAAGGGATTTTGAATAGTTCACCAGCCAGTTGCCGAGAAAGAAAAGCTGATTTTGAGGCTTTGCCAGGAAAAGCTCGCCGAGGGCTAAGGACAGGACAGGCGTGACCTGTGAGGACTTGAGCCATTCGAGAGAGTCTTTATTTGAGTACTTTTTGACTGACATTATTATAAGAAAGATTCGGTTGAATTTTTTTTGCGTAAATGGTAGTATTTTAAGAATGCGATCTGGAAAGGACCCTGATGGTTCTAGAATTTCGTTGTATGGAACTCAAGACTTTGCTACGGAGAAACTTAGGAAAAGTCTGGAGTTTCTTGAGAAGAATAACCAGGTTATTTTCTTTAGGAATAAAAGTTTGTATCGAAGAGCTTATAAACCTTTAGTGTTTCAGGAAGGGTTGAACTTTGTGCATAAAAATAAAACTCCGAGGAAACAGAGGCAAAAGTCACAAACTGCGACTTTTGCTTATTCGCTTAAACCTAGTCCTTTACCTAAGTTTAGTGAAACTATGAAAATTCCGACTCCTGTTGTTATATTTAATGTTAAGCCTAGGTCTGCTACACCTGTTGTTGAAGAATCTGAGAAAGTTACTCAGAATAAGAAGTCAATCGTCAGACCAATCAAGCCAAAAATAATAATAAAGCGCAAGTCCCGAAACAAAACAGCCAAAAGTGCTGAAACCGACACCCTGAACGATATCACTAAAGATTTCGGTGAGCTAGATCCCTGGGAAATGACAAACGAAGTTTCTTATTTTTCAGGTTTGAATTGATTAGTAACTGAAAATCTTCCGAAATTAAATTAATTAGCCAGAGCTCTACTAAGTGAACTTTGCAAGTCAACAATTTCCTGATCAACCAAAGCCAGTTCATCATCAATAATCTTCTGCTCATCTCCAGTATTCACAAAAACATCTTTCAAACTTGTAACAAATTCACTTTGTTCCCTTAAACTTTCCTCAAGTCCTCTAATTTTTTTATTCAAATTTTCATTTTCCATTATCAAACTTCTAACTTTTTTCTCAGAGTCAATTCCTTTTCTTCCATCATTTTCCTTAAGTTTTTCCCTCATGACCATCATTTGTTCCCTCATTTTCTCCAACGTGAGTCGATATTCTTCAATGATTGAGTCCTTTTCACGAATAGTTTCTTTAAACTCGTCATTATCCGGGTCGAGTTTCGCATTCGAGTTGATGATTTTTCCGAGATCTTCAACACAAGTCACGATTTCTCTTGAGAACTTTTTAAGATTCACGCGAAAAGAAGGGCCAGGTTCTGAGTTGCTTTGAGAGAAAGAATTAACGAGTCTCAGTAGTTTTGATAAGAATTTTTTACTTGTTGAGGCGCGGTAAGCGACGAGAGATTCCATTTCAAGTAAAGAGTTTTTTAAGTTTTGAAGGACTTTTTGCTGTTCTCGTGAAGAGTCACTTGAAGAGTTCTGCAGGTCTGAGATTGACTTGTTTTGACGGTGGATTAAAGACTGCTGGTCAAGCAGCTTTTGATTTAAGAGACATACCTGCTGGTTAAGACTCGAGATTTCATCTTTTAATGACTGTTTAATAGACTCGAATGCAGATTTTTCTAGTTGAAGCTTGGAAAGTTCATGTTCTGCGAGATTCGCTCGAGCTTTTAACTCTTTCAGTTGTTTTTCAGTCATTTTTGATTTACCGGCGAGAAGTTGAATTAAAAGTCTTTTAAAAAATCAAGGATATTTCAAGTACAAGACTTTTTCGAAAAACACTTTTTTCTTATTTTGATGTCCGGGAAGTTCTTATTCGCTAAAGAGAGCCAAAATCATTTAAATATGAAATACTCTCGATCGCACATCTTGAAAGAAGGGACCTTCTCACACGAACCCCCCTCCTACCTCATCTCAAAAGACTACCTCTTAAACCGCCGCTCTCCAAGTGAAACCCGCAGCACGTCCTCAAGTGAAATGTGCTCCTCCTGCATTAAAATGAAAAATCTGATGGACGAGGCCAAGTTCAGCATCGAGCGAGAAAAAGAAAGCCTGGAAAACACTGAAAAACATTTAAAACACTACGACTCACTTCTGGCAATCAAGGAAAATCGTCTTCGTGAACAGGAACTTGCCTTGGAAAACGAGCGGAACTTGCTGGAAATACAAAAAAGTGAAATTTCTCGTGAAAAAATCACTGTTGAGAAGGAAAAAGAACAAATTTGTGATAGCTTTAGAAATCTTGAATTGGAAAAAGAAAATATCGAGAAACAAATGATGTGTCTTGATAAAAAGTACCAGGAGGTCAAAAAACTTCTTGGCGAGTATGAAAAACAGAAAAGTCGCGAGGCTGATAAGGAAGACGCGCTTCGTGATATTGAAAATCGCGAAAATGCTTTAAGGGTGAAAGACGAGGAAATTTGTAAGAAAAGTGAAGAACTGACGAGTAAAGCGAAGTTGTTGGAAAAAAGCTTTAAGGAAAAAGTAGGACTTTTCGAGAAGTTAAAGCAAGAAGTGATAAACAAGCAGAAAGTCATTTTAAGGAAAAAGGCAAAAATCGCAGAAATGAAGAAAAAAAGTGAAAATTGCTCTTCAGTTACTTTGGGACTTGACTTGAATGAGAAAGAAATGAGAGAAAGTGCTTTAAAGGCCAGGGCTGACGAGTTGCAGACCTTGCAACAGCTGCTTAATGATGAGAAAAATAGAGTCGAGGTCATGATGCGCTCAGTCAACGAAGAAAAACTTGAACTGGACCAAGAGTTGCATAATAGTCGCAGATTGTTGCAGGAAAAAATTCATCAGGCACAAATGGCGGAGGAAAGATTTAAAGAAAGATACTTGAATTTAGATTCAAAAGAAAAAAAACTTGAACATATGATCCAGGCCTTTCAAGAAGAAGAGTCAAAACTTGAGGAAAGATGGAAAAATATTGAAAATATTGAAAAAATCACTAATGAACTCGCTTTAACTAAAGAAAAACTCCAGAATCTTCAGAAACAGTTCTTTTTTCAACAACAGGAACTCAATGAATTCAAGTTAAACAACTCAGAATTTACTCCAGAAATGAAAGAAAAACTTGAAAACTTGCGTAAAAAGGAAGAAGAACTCTTTGAAATCGAACAGCAGCTTAAAAAAGAACGAGAAGAAATCGAAATAAGCGCAACTTTAATAAAACAACTCAACAACGACCTAGAAAAACAAAAAATTTCTCAACAAAAAGAACAACAACGTTTAAAATCTCTAGAAAAAGAGATAAAACAAAAAGAAAATGAAGAAAAAAGTCAACTTTTTCAACTAGAAGTCGACAAAAGCTTCAAAAATTCCAGCCAAGGCTCATTTCACAAGATCCTAGTTTCCGACATGTCGCCATTCGATGACAAAGAACTCTTTCCCCTGTAGAGTTAGTTTAACTTAATAATGGAAACCAACTCAAGTTTCAGTTCAGACGACCTGGGAAATATTTTCATATCAAAGCCGAAAATCATTAAAAACCTTCCAATTCAAAGGGCTTTTTTGAGTTCATTGAAAAAACCAGTGCAACAAAAAGTGATTGATAAAATCGTTAACGACCCTGAACTGGCCCTCATCATTTCGCCTCCTGTCAGTAAAGAAGACAGGCATAAAGTGGACCAGGAGACTCAGATGACTGACAGAGAAGTCAAATGTCCTTGCTCCAAGCGAAGCTTGTCGCATGCAGCAAATCAAACAGTTGAAGTCACTTTTGATGAAAATTCACGAAATGAAAAAAGTAAAGAAAATGACTTGAAATTCGAACTTAGCACCTGTGATAGCAAGAAAATATTTGAAAGTATCAATGAAGCCTCGAATTCAACTTTTAAATATACTTCGCCGTTGTTTAAAGCTTGTGGAGTTAGTAGTCAGGTATTTAGGCAAAGGGTTAATTTCAGGGTGATGAAGATGAATGCTTTTAGTTCTGGGAAATTTTTGTAATTTAGAGTTTTAAGGATTGGGATGAACCTAGGTAGAGTGGAAGGTCTATTTGCAACTCTGAGGCTAGACGAGGAGGGACGAATCTTCCTCCTAGGTAATGGCATCCTGTGAAAAACTGGGAACATGGCTTTGGGGCGCTTAGGGAAACTAATACTTGGGGGTCGAGGCCTTGTCCGGAAATATTTCCTTTCTCCACATCCCACCCTGAAGGTATATCAACAGAAACAACTTGTTTTCCTGCGTTTTTAATCGTCTGAATAATTCTATCAAAAGGAGGTCGAATATCACCTTTAAAAGAAAATCCAAAAATCGCATCGAGGACCAAATCAAAACAATTCAAATCAGGCAAGTCCTGAACGATATCAATATCAAGGTTCCGACATTGAGTCATCAACCTTAAAAATAAAGGGTTCTCAGTCGATTTCGGGTATACAACAGTCGGAAAGTATCCAAAATGATGCAAATGCCGAGCAGCAACAAGACCATCGCCTCCATTATTACCAGGACCGCAAACCACCAGCACCCTGCAGGATTGGAATTCTTTTTGAACCACTTCAGCAACGCTCAGCCCAGCAAGTTCCATGAGTTGTTCGATAGCGAAGCCGAATTCACCCATCAGTCTCTCATCAAGTATTCTAGAGAGTTCATGACTTAAAAACCTGGTTTTAGCCATAATATAATAAAGCATTCAATCGGATTCGATTACCTATTCTAATCCATATCAGCCCAAAGCCGGTTGTCCAAGTCAGACATGTCCGCCCAATGCATCTGTCCACTGTCTTCATCACTTTCTTCTTCCCACTGTTCACTTGTATTGTTTGCGACCTGATCCAACCATTCATTATTGTGGATTTCAAAGCGTTTTAGTTTGATTTCCTCTTTCCAGTCTTCGTCAATTTCTTGAACCAGTCCTAGGATCTCATCAGCAAGTTTTTTTATTCTTGGGTTCTGGTCCTGGAGTAGCTCTAGCAAATAATTCACTACTTTTGTCTCATGTAAAATCGTTTCTCGAGTCGATTTGCAGAGAAGAAGCTTGTAAAATGCGAACATTATCTGCATCACCATCTCGTCATCTTCTTGTTTTTCTTCTAGTAGATTGTTGAGTTGTTGAATGATCATCGTACTTTTTACCTGTTTCGCACATTTATCTGAGCAAGTAATCGTTCCAATCAGCATGATACACTCCAAAATAATATCATCCTCAGCATAGCCAGGTACAATATGTTTCTGGATAAAGTCCAGCATGCTAGTATTTGCAATAATCTTCAACCAGGTCTCTTCAGACTCGACACTGACGAGCACTCCAAGGACCTCAACCACGAATCCCATATCTTCGATTCCCAAAGAAGCAGAAACGAATTTCGAGGAATACTTTTGAAGAGTCTCTTGAACATTCGAACTTTTGCAGGATTTTGCAATGTTTCGGACTAGTTTCATTATCAAATCATCCTGATTCTGTAGTCCTCGCTTGATAAGCACGTCTAGTTGTTTACCGTCTGAGAAGATTTCTGCGTTTCTGGAGTTTGTGCAGAGGTTTATTGCTAGTCCAACTAGCTCTTTCCCGACTTTTGCTTCTGGGTGTTGACTGATCATCAGGAAAAGCATAGGAATGCACTCTGTGTAGGTGAATGTGCTTTTGCTTTTATCGTCTTGAGAGAGCTGATAGAGCACTTTCAAGGTGAGCCCTCTGAATGGACCGTGCTTTAGTAGAGAAACAAGTCGAGGGATGAAACCCATGGTGTCTAGTTGTTGTCGTATGGCCTGATCAAACGAAATATTATGAATTAATTTTAACACAAGTTCACAAATCGACTGATGATGAGGACAAGGCACAAACTTCTGCAAGTGCTGAACAACATTTTCCTGCTGATACATTTCATTCTTATTCTCTGCAAAAATCGACAATTTCTTCAAAAACTTGAAAACAATTTCAAGTAAAGCAATATTATCCCTTGCAAGCATATTAATCAAATAAGTAATGATTTTCCTCTTCTTAATTTTCCTCTCAATAGTTAAATCCTCAGCCAAGTTAAGCAAAATCGAGAAAGTAACTATTTAAAAAATACGCAAAAGCAATTTATTCTGTTTTTTTTCAAACTCTTTAAACTTAACCTGTTCAGTTTCAAGGTCCGCCTTGGCCTTTGCCAGTTCAGATTTCATATAATCATACTTTTGAATATGATACTCAATGATCTTAATAGTTGTATCTCCGATTTGGTTCTAACTAAGACTTACCTGCAACAAAGCTGGGTGCAGCGTGGAAAAATTCGAGATGACATAAAAGATGCCCGCCAGGTAAAGTCCCAGTTTTATCGATTTTTTGAACTCGTCCCTCAAGGTGCGTGCCAAGATGCCGACTAGAGACTCGTGGTTCAGAATGACTTCGATTGACTCGGCCTCGTTCAAAAGAAACAAAATACTTTGTGCGGACTTGATTTTGTCTTCAGTTTTGTCTGAGTACAACAACTCGATGTACGCCTCGATGTGATGAATGCTCGCTGAAGGCGTAGAATCGTGTGGCCGGCCTTTCGTTCTATACAAGTCAGACATTTATTACATTAGCTTTAAAACTAACTTACGAAGTCGCGGTCGCGACTTCTGCCGTGATCGAAGCCGTGAATAAGAGTTGCATTCGACTGTAAATCGCGAAGGCTCGAGTTTAACTGAAGAAAATGGATGAGGCGTGGAACAAGTGAAGAAGGGGTGGGTGTAAGGAGTCTCGTTGTTGATGTTGTCAAGAGTTAAAACCTTTGAAGAACTCTTGCATCGACGTGACTGTCGCCATTTCGGCTGGGCTCGAAGGGCAGAGGACTCAGTTTTGCAGGAATAAGGAAAGTTCAGCTTCACTGGGGTCAGCTTGAAACCACTTGGAAGGTCTTCTGAAAATTTTTTTTGGGAAAAAGTTGTTGTTTTGTTGAATTCGATTTCTCGGGATTTCGGCCTTTTGCTGAAAAAATTCATTTTTATGAACGCCACTCCGGAGTTTACGAGGAAAAAGTCGAAAACTGTCAAGGTTAGCTTCTTTGATCATGCTGGGGATAAGGATTTAAGAGAAACTAAAGGATTGGATTATTATAGGGAAAGAGTTGAGGAAAGGAAGGAAAGTTTGACGGAAATTAAGAAATTGGGAATTGAACTTGATAGGATTATTGAAATTAAGCAGAAAATCATTCAGAATTCACTTTTAGGAGAGAAAAATTTGGATAGTCTTTTGGGAAATCAGATTTTTAGTCAGCTTAAAATTGATTTTAAGGAACAGCCGAAAGAAGTTAGCCGCACTGACCAAGTAAAAGATTGGGTAAAACAACAACAAGCAATCAACCTAAAAAGCAAATTAACATCGATTCCTATGTCTAAATCCTCAAGTAAAAATATAAAACCTCCTATCGAGATTCTTGATTCAAAGAGATCTGCTACTCCAACATTAACCCCAAGCCGATCAATATCTCCAGTTCCCCAAGTCTCCTCAAAATCTCCAAGCAAGTCAATATCACGTCAGATCTCAAACACGATAAAAAAAGCTCGAGAGATGCGAAAAAAGCTAACAAAGCCGAGTGTATTAATTAACTAACCCACATCGTCTCCTTCCTGATTCAAAAAAAAGGGAAAAGCCAGTAGTTCCTTCGGGCTAGGTCTAAGTTTTGAGTCCCTCTGAATACAAGCAAGTACAACATTTTTCAATCCAGCTTCACAATTGGGAATATCCGGATACGAGTTTTCCTTTGAAATAAGCGACAGGACCTCTTTCGCGTCATGTGAGTAGTTCGACCAAGGAGGGTGTCCAGTGATCATTTCAATCAAGACACATCCGAAAGACCACATATCTGCAGAATAACTGTGCCCTTTACGGTTTACCACTTCAGGAGCCATCCAATAAGGCGAGCCTTTCAGACTTTTCGTCAAATGTTCTTCGACCTCATCAAATTTCCTTGAAGACCCGAAGTCAGTAAGCTTCAAGACGCCAGTGGGCGAGATGAGAACATTCGCTGATTTCAAGTCTCTATGAATAATGCTGTTTTCATGTAAATACGACAGTCCTTCCAGCAGTTGTTTCGCGAATTTCTTGATAATCGCGACTTCCAGACAATGAAACTTCTGTAGAATCCTCTTCAAAGAACCACCAGGGACATATTCTAAAAGTACGTCAATTCCGCTGATGTCTTCAGATAAGTCAGTCTGGTAGTAATGCACAATGTTTGGATGACTTAGATGTCGAAGAAGACTCACTTCTTTTTTCATGTTCGTGAAGTCCTTCTCTATCTTTCGAGGGTCGTCGGACAATGTGAAGTGCTTCACTGCGAGTAACTCGCCGTTACTCAAGTTAATACATTGGAATACTTTCGCGTAGGCACCTTCGCCAATCATTTCTCCTCGTCGCCATTTTATCAGCTTTCCACTGCGAGGAGTGCTCAACTCGACGAAGCTACTTTCAGAGATGTCAGTGCTGAAGATCTGGCTTTTTTTCTTCCGGATGTGCTCGATGTCTTTGTTTATTGGAGTCTTTTGGATCAGTGAATCGTTTTTTTGCTCTGATTGAGCGATTTTCACGGCGGCTCTGTTTGAGCAGATGCTTCCCATTATTTAAATTATATGGAAAAGAAAGATTTTGGACTGGTCGTTTTAGAAACTGCGGTTTTAACTCAGTTTGATGCGAGGATGAAAAGGAAGTATTTTGAATGGTTTCAGGATTTTGAGATACAGAAGGAAACTGCTACGGAAGGATTGACTTTGGAGGAAGTCGATGGACTTGAAATTGTTTGGGCAAAGCCTGAGGTTTATACTTTTATTATTTGTGATAAGAATAGTTTTGATCTTCATATGCCTCAAGAGTCCATGATTGGAGATGTTAATCTTTTCATTGAAGGAAAATCTGCGGAAATTAATGTTATGGTCGCTGAGAAGAGGTTTAGGAGAATGGGAATCGCTAGTCAAGTTATTGATTTTGTTATAAGGATTTGTAAGGAGTGCTTGGGGTTAAAGGAAATCGTTGCGAAGATTGGCCAGGAGAATGTTGCTTCTATTGGACTGTTTCGAAAGAAAGGATTTGTTGAGGTCCAAAGGGTTGAAGACTTTCAGGAAATTCATTTCAGTTTGAAGTTGGTGGAAGAATAATTTTTAGTTGAAAGAGTTTTGAATTTAGTAATTTAAAGAGATGAAAGATTTTGATACATTCAAAAGATTTTATTATTATCAAGTATTTTAATCTTACTATAGAGCTTAACTATCAAGATTTAAAATTTTAAAGATAAGTATTTCAATCTTGCTATAGAGCTTTAACTATCAAGACTTAAAATATTGAGAGATTTATTTACTCAATAGCATTCATATATTTTTTATATAAACATTTAAAGGACTTCCATTTTAAAACTTTAGATTGTCTAGCATTCAGTTTATTTAGCATTTATTTTATTGAAGAAAATTAAGAATTCGTTATTTTTGGTTAATGAATGCATTAATTTTTAGTGATTTTTTTTCGTTTGAATAATTCACATTGTGAGAGTTGACATTTTCTTAATTATAATTATGGAAAATAATGAAGAAGCAAGAATTTTTGGGGCGCTACCAGAAAAAAGAGGATGGCTTCAAAAACAATCAACGACACTTATTAAAAGGTGGCAAGACAGATATTTTGTGTTAAAAAATAGAATTTTAGAGTATTATCATAGTGAAACGGATTCATCCCCAGCAATGACAATTAACTTTGACCAAGTTTCCGCAGATTTAAACATTATAAATGATAAAGAGCCTCCCTTGCTAATATTAATGATATCAGGTTGCAAAAGATCATTCAAGCTCAGAGCATCAGACCCAGAAGTTCTTTTCTCATGGGGAGAAGCTTTAGTCTATCACATCTCCGACTCCAAAGGTACAAAAATGAGTTTAATCTCAGTGGGATCCAAAAACGTATTCTGGAAATACGCACGGATAAGCAACAATGATTTTATTTCACAAGTAAGAAGTGGAGACATTCTCTTATTCAAAAGCAAAGCATTTGCCTCTAAGCTTCAACGAGGAGTGACTTTAAGTTCATTCGATCATGTTGCTTTGCTGCTTAAATTCCAAGACAACTCAGTAGGAGTCTTAGAAAGCACGAGTCAGTTCGGCGTCAAGACAGTCTTTTGGTCTGATTTCATTGAATATAATTGGCATCTTGATTATAAACTTCTGGTTTATAGGAAACTTGAGTATGACAGACCTCAGGACTTCACATCGAAACTTCAGGAATTTATTTTGAAGGTTGAAGGAAAAAAATATAGCTTGAATCCTAAGAAGATTTTTAAAAATTTTACCCCGGGGAATGAAAATAACTTTTTCTGCTCTGAACTTGTGGCATCTGCTTATAAGTATTTGGGTCTGCTTCCGAGAACTATCAAGAGTTCAACTTATCTTCCAGTTCATTTTTCAAGTAAAAAAGAACTAGAAATGACAACAGCAAGACTAGGACAAGAATATGTAATCGACTTTCAGATTATTTAATATTAAAACACTACTTCTTAACCTGGTTAGTAATTTTCAGTAAATTTTCATGACTAAGAATATCCTGCAAGTTCCTCAAATTATCCCCATAATCATCTTCAAAATTTTTCAATCTTTTTTGCGGGTCAACAACAATCTTATCCTCCTCTTCATGAGCCAAGGCCTTGACAGGTAGATCTTTATTAAAAGCGAAAGCTTTAGAAGAGTCAGTTGAAAACTTGAGTTTTGAAGCAAGCCACGAGTTTTTTTCCTCATTTTTCTGAACTTTTTCAATAAAACTTTCAAGTTTGCTTAAAGTGTCCTGTTCTCGGCCCTTAGTCTTCTTGTTATACGAGTGGAACTGATACTGAAGTTTCTGCAAAGGGGTCAAAAAAGTCTTCATTTCTTCCTCTTCTTGAAGGACTTTCGAGTTATTCGAGCCTAGAGGGTTGCTTTTAAGTCGAAGGAAGTTCTTTTTGATGTCTTGGAACTCTTCTTCTGCATTCGGGACTTTGGAAATAATTGTTTTGTCTGAAGTGAACTTGACGTTGTAGTTACCGATTTGAACTGAGGAGTCGGTCTGGGTTTCGAGAAAAATTTCTTTTTGAGCTAAAAGCTTTTTCTTCATTTTTAAGTCGAATTCTTCGTCTTCTGAACTCTCGCATTCGAGTTTTGATTGAATATTCGCTCGTGATGGCTTGCTTTGGGTAGGGACGGGATCTGAGGATTGCTTGCTCAGGCTTGGGTCTGTTAGAACGTCGTGTGAACTGTTGTATTTTAAAGGGGTAGGAGACTCTTCATCTGAGTAGCTAATCAGTATTTTAGTTGCCTTTTTAGTGGGCCTGCTCACATCAACCAATTCATTCCGATCACTTCCAGAAACAATTTGAACCTCTCTAGGAATAATATCATCAAAAGGATTTTCTAAAACCTCAGTACCAATAATCCTCGGCATAACAAGAGGTCTATCACTAGGATCAACATCAACTTCCGAAATGCGAATAACATTATAAATCGAGTTATTAGCCACCTTTCCAAATACCGAATTTTTTCTAAACAAGTACTCAGCCTTATCAGTAGTGATAAAGAAATGGCTTCGATTATCATTCATTTTCGAGTTGACCATCGCGACCATTCCGCGATGATTAAATTTAAGCCGACTGTGAAATTCATCACGAAAAGGTTTCCCAAAAATGCTTTCATCGCGGTCTTCAGGGCCAACTTGAACGAGAAACCCGAGGACTACTCGGTAAAAGGGAGAGTTGTCGAAATAGCCTTCAAGACAAAGTTGGACAAAGTTTCGACTTGCCAAAGGAGCTTCTCTTGCCCAAAGGTCTATGTGGATGTCGCCGTGAGTTGTCTTGACCAACACTTTTCCGTTTGTCGGTGGTTCTAATGCGTATCGGGTCGACATTATTTGTTTATTCAAGATGGATTAACTAAAGGGTGCTTCGGGTGCCGATTATTTGGAAAGTCTCGATCATGCAGCAGGTCAGCTTCTTTAGATATGGGATGTCAAGGTTTTCGTCTACGCTGTGAGCGTTGCTGTCTGCACCCAGAAGTCCTGTGATTATGAATTGAGCCTCTGGGAAGGTATCTCCTAGGAAACCGATGAATGGAATCGTTCCTCCTTCTCCTAGTTTTAATGCTGGGTTGCCGAAGTACTTTTCAGATGATTTGCTTAATGCTTCGTCTAGCCATGGCTGGTTTGGCTTCTGTGCCCACCCGTTGTCTGGTAAGGAGTGATTTACTTTTACCTGAGCATTATAAGGAGGATCTCTTAAAAGTTCTCTTTTAACAGCATCAAGCGCCTTGGTAGCTTCAACACCAGGAGGAATTCTAATAGAAAGTCTAGCAGTAATAACAGGTAAAAGTACATTTCCAGCCTTCTGCAGTTCAGGCATTCCTTCAATCCCAGTGACAACAAGTGTAGGTGCATAAGTATTATCAATATACATCTGAACAAAATCCTCAGAAACAGTTTTAACCCCATCTTCAAAAGGAATTAAGTTATGAATGGCATCTCCAATGACCTTAACAGTGCTAGCCTTATCAATATAATTCTGAGGAGTAATCCTGGTATGCAGTTCCGGAATAAGAATCTTGCCAGTATCCCTGTCTTCAATTCTTCCAATCAACATCTGAAGGATACGAAAAGTTGAAGGAATGATTCCAGAGCCACCTCCCGAATGCACTCCAGCCTTAAGAGTCTTGACAGTCAGGTCCAAGTTCATAATTCCTCTTAAACTTGTCGTGCTCCACAGGCGGTCGTAGGTCAATACCCCTGAGTCGAGACAGACAACGATATCAACATTTCCAATTTCCGGTTTAAGTGAATTCACGTAATAAATCAAACTTCCACTGTCACTTTCTTCTTCGTTTTCCCCAATAAGCACGATTTTTCCATGAGGGATCGAATGGTCTTGAAGTGCCTTCAGGATTAAAGCGGAAGTGGGAATCGCGTACCCGTCGTCTGAAGCGCCTCTGCCGTAAAGACGGTCGTTTTTTATCACTGGAGTAGTCGGACCTAGTCCTTCTGACCACCCTTCCATGTGCGGCTGCTTGTCGAAGTGACCGTACATTAGAACTGTTGGAAGAGATGCGTCTGTCGCTGGAAGAGTTCCGAAAAACAGCCAAGGCTTTCCAGGCTCTTTCAGAATCCTGTGGGTTAAGTTTTTTATTTCTAGGCTGTCCACGTACTTTATGATCAGGTTCATCGCGGATACCATAAAACCGTTCGACTCCCAGTTTTGGTCGAAATCGGGTGAGAGACTTGGAATCTTCACGAATTCGATAAGAGTTGGGATCACACCTTCGTTGATATGCTGGTTGACGTAACTACGGAGATGATCGGCGTCCATTATTAGAAGAATGGAAAGGATTGTTGAGGTTTATTTAGATCTTATACAGTCTACAACAAGTAAATTACGAATCGATATTCAAGGTCTATAGACAAACTTTATATTTGTCACCTCAAGCAAGCATTTAGACGGCATCTTCTCTTAAAAACAGATAAAATTTTCTTAGTTTTCATTTTTAATTCGATTAAGTGATTGAATACTTCAGGAATTTCACTAAGAGATATTTTAGATAATGACCTTGAACCACTATTTTGATATTAAGACTCAGAAGTATTTATCTTCAGTTGTAGATTTTGTTTCTATCGAAAAAAATTAAGGAGCTTTTATTACTTTAATGAAATTTGGAGATGAAATAAGGCTCGAATTAATAATTTTAGTTTTATTAAGTACTACTATAATCTAAATGAAAGGTATATTAAGTAAATTATCCTTTGCTATTTTTTAAAAATTTTTTATATTTTTCCAAACAATCTTTCAGTAAAATAGCTCTTCTTTGGAAAGAAACATAAGAAAAAACTGAAAACTTCATTTGAGAAATTGAAAGGGTGGAGGTGAAAATAGTAAAGCGAATTGTTTTATTTTTAATTTTATGCTTTCAGATAAGATTGAATAGAATTAAAGATTATGAATAGAAAATTATAGTCTTTCTTAGTTTAAGTTAAGTGTTTTAGATCAATATTAAGGATTATTTTTTATATTGATTAATAATCCAATAGCATAAACTCTCGAAGCCCTTTCAATCCTATTCACTCTCAATTAATTGAAATTACTTCAGACTAAGTAAATCTTATATTTTGGATATTATTATAAATGTCTGATTGTATCTTATTCAATCTTAGCTCATATAAAATGACTGAAATCGTATTTGCTGATAGTTCTGGAGCATATCCTCAGACGAAACAATTTGATCAAGACTTAAAATTCTCAGGATATGCAATCGGGTACTTTGTAATGAAATCTGGTGAAAAAGGAGGCACAGGATTTATTGTAAAGATAATTTCTTCAGATTCAGCTCTTGTTCTTACAACCGCTCACGTGTTCTTTAATCAGTTTAAGTATGAACACGCTCAAGCAGATTTTATTATAGGAGGAGAGGCTTACCTTGCAGAGCCTATCAGGACATCATTGATATGGGATAATCTAGACTATGCGCCGATCGATCCTATATCCAAGGAGCAGACTAGTGTTCCAGAGGATTGGACGCTTTGTCTCATTAAAAAGAAACCAGGAATGCACTACTCATGTAAAATTATATCACTTACATTATCAGATCAACTTTCGCCGTTCTCACCTGGCCAAAGAGTTCACTTGATTGGATATCCTAAAACATTTAGTCAAAATGATCTTAATTACATATCTCCAGAAGCTGATCCATCGAAATATGATGAAATTTTAGGTTCATTGTGCCTGGCGAATACAATAATCGATTCAAAAGGTAGAATTAATGAAGATGGAGAAATGATTGCCATATCTTGCATATCCGCGAATGGAATGTCTGGGAGTCCATTGATTGTTAAAGAGAGAGGAAGATATATAGTTATTGGAATACTTCATGGAGGTCCTGCTTCTAGAATCCATAATTTAGTTGCCAGGGTATTGTCTAACAGTGCTCAACCCTTCTCCTACAATATAAAATTACTATCAGATTACCTTTTATTGAAAGAAAGTCAATACATAATTGATGCACATAAGGAGGATTTAAATGCTATCATTGGTTATCTTAACTCCCTGAAAGGGCTGACTAAAATGAATCGAGAATTTTTTATGATTATCTATAAAATGGCATATCAAATAGAAATTGAAACTGGAAGTCAACTTAAATACAACCTGGCTGTACCTTTAAGAAACATTTACCCAGAAATTTTAAGATTTTAGTAGTTAATTAATAGATTTTCATTTTTTCGTAAGTTCCTATAATAGATGATCTTAATATATATATTACTTTTTCAAATATCATATTATATTTTACTTGCCACAAATTTGATAGTAAACTGTTTACTTCACTATATCGCTCTTATAATTTTAAAAGATATTTCTTTAAATCAGTCAAATTTTTTTAGTTCGCATATGTTATTTTCTTGTTAATTATAGAAATTAAGAGAGCTCTTAAACTTCTGCACTAAAAAAAGGTTTGGAAACAAAAAAAGAATCAATAACTACTATTTTTTATTATACATTGAAGCTAAGTCATTACCGAAGTTAAGTTTAATCAAGGTGTTTCCAGTTAACGACCCTGATGCTTGTTTTGACCTTTGCAAATGTTTTATTGAATTTAAATCTTGATTTAAAGAGGCCAAATCAAGTTTATAGTTTATGGAAACTCATATAAACTAAAAATTTTATCGAAAGAAATGAACTGGGATATTAAGTCTAACTTTCCGATAGATCCAATATCAGGTATACAATTGATAAAGTCATAAAGGTGCTTAAAGCCTTGATTTCCAGTGGAACTTACAATGTCAAGCAGGTTAATCCTGTTTGCAACGATATTCACAAGAAGTTCAAAAAGATTCAGATGAAGCCTCAAGAGTCCTGGGTAGTTGTCATGGCTGCTGGAATTATGCCTAGTGAAAAAGAAGTCGATCATCATAAACTTGCCTTTGCACTTGGAAAGCACTCTAGTGCATCATTTTACGTAAGAGATAAATAATTCTTAGTTAGAATTAAGGGTTTTTAGTTTGGGTAATTGAATGGGTTTAAATTAGTTTAGATAATATTTTGATTAAATAGTGAAAAATTGTGATGATTTTTTGATTACTGCTAAATTATTTGATTAATATTTCCTGAATTTCCTTTGGCACAAGATACTTCATCCTGAAATACAACAAATTTACTTTATATAATATGAATAATATCAATTCATACATTTACAAGATATTTTTATTTTTCGATTGTGAATCATTGAAACAATGAGACATAGTAGGAAGAACTAGAAATATAAATCATGAAAGATGAATTTTGGAGATTCCAAAGAAGTAAATAATTTTTATTTCACATTTGACATGGATGAAGAAAGTAGTAATTTGTTTTATTTATCTATAATACAAAAAAAATCATAAACATTTACTTAGAATTAGTTATTAGATGGGTTAATAATATTTTGAAAATTTCTTCGTTGAGTTGTAAATGAGGAGCATCATTGACCTGTTTAAGTGTCTTCATTCGCTTTTTCGGCTTGGAATTAGATTTTATTTTCGTTAACTTGTTCTTGAAACTTATCTTCTATTTCTTGTCTGGTAAACCGCTTCGAATAAATTGATCCCTAACACAATTTCTATAAGCATTAAAAAACATTTCCAGGCAGTACTCTCAAAGCATCTTTAATAATTCCTATAATAACCTAATTCCATCCCTCATCAAACAGCCTAAGGAACAATATCATAAAAGGCACCTTAATAGAGAGTTTTGCCAGGCATTAGTAACCAAAAAATCTCAGAACTAGACTTGTCTTAACCAGATCGAATAAGTACACTTCGAAAACTTTCCTATTTCCTGCTCGGTATCTACGTCTACAGAGATCTAACAGAACTAAACCTATTACACAAGCATCAGCATACAAGACTTTCGAAACAAGGATAAAACAAAACTACCTTGAGCATCGAAAACTCAAAGTCAAAAACCTTCCGG